>CM037782.1:71705067-71755067 GCA_021229015.1 Solen grandis
CAGGGTCGGTTGTTAAAAAAGAAGGTCGGTTGGGAGACCAGAAATGGAACTACATGTATTTTCTTTTTTGGCCTGGGTATTACGTACGTTCTGTTCTAGATTTTTATGTAAAATAGTGTAATGTTATGTGGATGACCCTTGAACCTGAACACTTTGTTTTCATGGTGGTTTATCATACACAGTGTATGTTTAACATAAAATTTTGTTTCTCAGCAAACCAGAGAATTTTGTGTCTCAATTTAAAATGCTTTCAGCTGTTTTAGCTCCAAAAACATTTTAAAATCTTAAGAACAATCTCATATACTGAATCACAGATAGCAGAATGGGATGAAATAAATCATATATATGATAATGCATATTTTTTAGCTTGGCAGTAAACTATAATTTTCATAATATACAAGAAAAATCAATATGCTTGGGTATTTTTGTAAGCTATTAGGATATCTTGGAATATCAGAGATGGAATCAGGTCTTTCTTTAATAGTTTTGTGGTTTGATACATAATGTTGCCTGTGGGTGTCTTATCATTGTATCTCACACTGGGAACATATCGGCTCATGTTTTACATGGTAAAACCTGTTCACAAATATCTCAAGGCCTCCCTTATTTTAAAGACAGCTAGCCCCATTTCAGCTACATAGAAGGTGAGGAGGGAATCAGTCAACAATACAAATTTGAATTTATGATATAATTTGGAATTTTATAACTATGTGTGTAAATCTTGTGATAGAAAATAGGATAATTATTTAACAAGTAAATATACAGCATTCAAGTTTTTAACATTTTCTTTTCTCTATCCCATCTATTCCATTTAACATACAAGCATTATTTCTTTTTGGTGGATTCTTACAATTTCATTTTTCATTGCGAACATTTTTTTTAATATAGATCTTTAGATTCTTTAGATCTTTTAACGTAGATCTATGCATGTTCTCTTTAAAAAAAAAAAAATCTACATTTATCACAAGAAAGAGAACTCATGCATGACTATTTTATACGGTCTACTTCTCATTTGAGTTATGTCCCTTGCTGAGCTGACGGAGAAAGAGTGGATGTCATGTTGGGAAATATGGACTCTATATATCTTTATCTGACTGATTTCTTATCAGATGTGATTATTCTCCAAAGTGGTAAATGCACAATTTTCTTTCAAAAGACAAAGGCTCTGAATACTGAGTACCGGTATATCCTTTCTGTTCTTTTGAGAGCATGTTGGCACTTAAAGATTTGATGCACATTGTAATGACTATTTTCATGATCCCTAACTTTTTGTAGATAATATTGTATCCATGTATAATATAAAGTATCTATACAACAGAATAACATTACAACACAGACAAAACAATAATTTGTTATTCTGTTATTTAAAATCGTTTTTGTCAGACTCCCAGTGGCTGAGTGGTTAGAGTGTCAGCCCCGATATTGGGAGGATGTAGATTTGATCCCCAGCCGCGACATACCAAAGTTTTGAAAAATGGTACTGGTAAAACTTCCTTGTTTGGAGCTTAGTATATAATTGGGTAGTTCCAAGAATTGTTCAAGCCCAGAGTCAGGATAATGTTACTGGGTGTGGTATCATGCCATATCTCTACAGCGTGATTATACTACAGTATGGCAGCACTATATCTGTCTCAAGTAGACATTTTATCCAAATGACCAAACTACTATTGGTAGAATGGTAAACCCAATAAACTAATAAAAACTAATAAATATCATCATAAAAAGACCTATGCGAACAGCATAAAACCAGATCAGCCTGTGAGTTACTGCGAGTAACTCGCAGGCTGATCAGGTTTTATGCTGTTCGCTGCTCCTCAGTGGTCTGGTAATGAGGATTTTACAATTAAATTTGGTAAGGTTTAACTGTGTTTTCTGCAGATCAGGCTTTATGTGGTACCTATTGAGTGCGTCAAAATGTCTCTATATGTGGGAAAGGGTTAATTAACTGTAAATTTCTTTTTTATTGTTTATAATATACTTTGAATTACTATAAGTAACCTGTTTGCATGAATGGACATTTTCAAAATTCAGAAATCACCATGCACTAGAACAGTATGTGAGTAAAGACTTCATATTTCATCAAAAAGAAAATCATTGAGTTTAATATCAAGTAAGTTCATAATTATAATAAGCTCACATGTTCTGGTATAGGACTGGGGCTGTCTACTGTGAATACGGATCTCTACAAACCAGTGTTGGAACTCACGACTGTTTATTTTGCAATCAGTCATCTCCAAAAGCAGTTGATTGAGGGAAACTTCTTCTTTGAAATCACCACAGATCTGTTGACAGGTGGAACAGAACTGCACCTGTTGAGAACCGACCTCAAAAGAGAAATGAATCACCTGTGTTGATATTTAATCAGCTCATAAAGTAGGGTGGACCAGATTCAAAACCTATTAAAATTTGCAGGTTGCTAAATCAAGGGTTTGCTGCAACACAATTGTAGCTGCTTCTTTATTCATATAGTTACCATTTTAACCAAACCCTCAAAATGCAAATTCTTCTTCACAACATTTGCAAGGTCCACTGTTATAATCAAGGCATTGTTGTATATAGACATATCAAGGAAAGTCTCCAAATGACCTTCCAATCAAATGTCCAACTGTACTTAACCCTTTCCCTCATGGAGGATACCATGAAAAGACCTATGCGAACAGCATAAAACCAGATCAGCCTGCGAGTAACTCGCAGGCTGATCAGGTTTTATGCTATTCGCTGCTCCTCAGTGGTCTGGTAATGAGGATTTTACAATTAAATTTGGTAAGGTTTCAGTTTGGCTTTCTGCAGATCAGGCTTTATGTGGTACCTATTGAGTGTGTCAAAATGAGTCTATATGAGGGAAAGGGTTAACCTCTGAATCAATATAGTTTCTTAATGTCCAGATGTCTGTATTACCAGACATGTAACCACCATAATTTGATTTAAACAATATTTTATTTTTCATATTCCCAAGATTTGACAATAGTCAGATATGCTAGATCTTCAATTATTATTCTACAAAGTCTCCAGACTGAACAGTTCAATGGCAATTATGGTAAGCATATCTGAGATTGGTGTATAGGATATTCTTTGATTGCAATTAAACATTATAAACTTGTTCACAATCATTTTAAAAGATTATTAAATGTTTCTTGCTCATAATATGATAATTTAAAGGATTCAGATATTGAAACTACATAATGACTTGACTTGACTATTTGAGTTTACCATCGCTTAAACAGTATTTCAGTCATATAGCGACGTCCAGTTAATTACAGGTGGAGGAAGACCCCAAATGCATGGAGGCATCTGGGTAGAGCCACCAACCTACCGCAGAATCTACATAAGGAATATTTAAGTATCTAAATAGTACATAAAATAATAGATTTTCTTTGCCATGCAGACTGTGTAGAATTTGAGGTACAACGTACATTGTATGAGCTGAAACAGAGCTGAGATCCTGATTCTGGTTGGAGCTGTATGATCTAGGTCTATTTTAGTGTTTGCCAAAGCAGCAAAATATTTCTTTATGAAATAAAGGATTAAATGTGAGAATTTGCAGCAGTTATCTATTTCAACTGTTACTAGCTTGGAAAATATAGGCTACAGTTACAAAACTTCTTCACCATTGAGGCAAATGGGTCTTTCCACTTAAATATTAATTACAAGTGATATATATGTGTGTACAAATGTATACTGTTCAAAATACCCATAGTGAATGACTTATGATATTGATCAGTTAGACAACTGCATTTTGTAAAGTTTGAAATTTCTACTTCAAGCAGACTGCCTGTTGTAAAAGTAATCATGAAGAGCCATTTGTTCCAAAAATAGATTATATACTTAAATATTTAGAGTACAAAAATAGAATTCTTGAATTATCTAGTAGCCATAGTCACTTGTTATGCACCTTCACATCCTGCTTCTTATTCATGAACAATCCTATTTTTGTGTCACCTGCTGTAAGCAGAGGTGACACATAGGGATAACTTTTCCGTCATCTGTTTGGCTGTCCATCTGTCTGTCCATCACACTTTTTTCTGTCACACTTCTTTATTCTGCTATAACTCCTGCTCTAATCATGTTATTGAAATGACATTTCATATATGTACAGACTTTGACATGGGTAAATTGTCATGCACAAGGTCCATAACTCTGATATCAATTTATTTTAGTCATTCATCTTTTCATTCACATTTCTTTCTTTTGCACCATCACACTTCTTCATTATGCAATACCTCCTGCTCTAATCATGCTTTTAAAATGAAATTTCAATTTTGGACAGAGATTGGTATGGGAAATTGTCATGCACAAGGTTAATAACACTGGCATAGAGATTTTTTAGTTATTTTCCTTTTTCTCATTTTCTTTATACTGCAATAACTCCTGCTCTACGAATGCTTGTGAGATAAAATTTCATTGATGGACAGAGCTTGACATGAGAAATTATTTTGCACAATGACCATAAATCTGGCACCAATACTTTTTAGCTCACCTGAGCACGTGTGCTCAGGATAAGCTTTTAGGATCGATGAGTGTCCGTCGTCCGTCCGTCCGTCGTCCACAATTTGTTCGTTTGCACTCTAGCATCTTCATTTTATGAGCAATTATCTTCAAACTTTAAAACAATGTTTATAACCATAAAATCTCAGCCAAGTTCGATTATGGCTGATATCGGAACATTAGGTCAGGAGTTATGCCCCTTTTAAAATTCAAAAAAGCCAGATTTCACATTGTTTGCACTCTAGCATCTTCATTTTATGAGCAACTATCTTCAAACTTGATAACAATGTTTATAACAATAAAATCTCAGCCAAGTTCGATTATGGCTGATATCGTACCATTAGGTCAGGAGGTATGCCCCTTTTAAAATTCAAAAAAGCCAGATTTAACATTGTTTGCACTCTAGCATCTTCATTTCATGAGCAATTATTTTCAAACTTTATATTGATGTTTATAACCATAAAATCACGGCCAAGTTCGATTATGGCTGATATCGTACCATTACAGGAGGTATGCCCCTTTTAAAATTCAAAAAAGCCAGATTTCACATTGTTTGCACTCTAGCATCTTCATTTCTAGCAATTCTTCAAACTTAAACATGTTTATAACCAAAAATCTCGCCAAGTTCGATTAGGCTGATATACCATTAGGTCAGGAGTTATGCCCCTTTTAAAATTCAAAAAAGCCAGATTTCACATTGTTTGCACTCTAGCATCTTCATTTCTTTAGCAATTGCATTCAAACTTAATGACATTGTTTATAACCAAAAAATCTCAGCCAAGTTCGATTTTGGCTGATATCGGACCATTAGGTCAGGAGTTACACCCCCTATATTATTTAAAAAAAGTCAGATTTTTTTTCTTTATTTTTTAGGTCATTGTCTTTAAATTTTATAACAATGTTTATAACCATCAAATTTTGGCTAAGTTGGATTATGGCTGAAATTGGACCCTTAGGTCAGGAGTTACGCACCTTTTAAAATTGAAAAAAGCCAGATTTCACTTTGTTAGCCCTCTAGGTCACCAGGTCAAATCTTAGAAAAACCTTGTGAACACTCTAGAGGCTACAGTTTTGGCCAATCTCATGAAACCTGGTCAAGTTGTTTGTCTACATATATCTCGGATGGTTGAAATGGGTCATGTGGGGTCAAAAACCAGGTCACCAGGTCAAATCTTAGAAAAACCTTGTGAACACTTTTAGAGGCCACAGTTTTGGCCCAATCTTCATGAAACTTGGTCAGGATGTTTGTCTACATAATATCTCGGATGGGTTTGAAAATGGGTCATGTGGGGTCAAAAACTAGGTCACCATGTAAATTCTGGTAGGATCAAAATGTAGGCTACTTAGTCAAATGTTAGAAAAACACTTTAGATGTCAGATTTTTTGTCATTTTGCCTAACACAGCCATCTTAATCAGGTGAGCGACACAGGGCCATCTTGGCCCTCTTGTTTAGTTATTACCTTTTCCTGTCTGCCTGTCACACTTTTTTCCATCACGTTTCAGCAGGTGACAAAAAGTCATGTTAAACACTCTTGTTAGTACTAAGCACTCTATTACATAGTATATCTCTATTTTAAGGCTCATTAAAAGATTATCTCATAATGATACACTTTCATGTATAAAAACATAAAATGACAATGGCATATTGTAAACAAACACATAATGTACATAATGTGCAAATATCTGCTGTGAAAAAACAGGTAAATGTAATCAAAATATTGATCAAATCAAACTATTTGGTATTTTGTATGGATGTCAAAATACTCTCATTATTTTCTTTTTGCATTGGAATATTAAAAAAATGTCTATATAATCAGACAAAAAATGAATTTGAAAACCTGTTGATGAATCACAATTTGTTTTTTGCTGTCATAATTTATGTACTTTCGATTATTTAACGGAGACATACAGATGGTGTATGGAAATTGAGAAAGATATGCAGAAATATGCAAATCAGGTATTTTGTAAACAATTGAATGATCATTACTAAAAGATTCTTTCTTATTTATGCATTGTAGTAATATTTTGTCATCAGCTAGCATGTATAGGTTGTATATCCTTTAACAAATCTGTAGCATACATTTTGCTTCTCTGTCCGAAGATTATAAAATGCATTTGGAGGAATAATGGGCCTTTAACCCTTTCCCTCATAGAGGAAACCATGAAAAGACCTATGTGAACAGCATAAAACCAGATCAGCCTGCAAGTAACTCGCAGGCTGATAAGGTTTTATGCTGTTCACTGCTCCTCAGTGGTCTGGTAATGAAGATTTTATAATTAATTTTGGTAAGGTTTAACTGTGGTTTTCTGCAGATCAGGCTTTATGTGGTACCTGTTGAGTGCGTCAAAATGAGTCTATATGAGGGAAAGGGTTAAGGCCATCAATGATCTACACAGCACAACATGCTATTATAGACAGACCATGCTTCTGCCACAGAGGATAGTGACAATCAGAAAGTAGAACAAAATTACTATATACCAGGACAAAACTGTGGACAAACTTTTATATAGGTCATATGTATAAATGAAACATTGTATACATGTACAAGCATAATTATCCAGAAAATGTTCTAGTCTCATCAATAATTAATGCTAATATCAGTCAACATGTAACATTTTATTATCTCTGCAATAGACCGGGAAGGGAGCATTTAAAGTTAGCAATATTTCTTTATGATTCATGGTTGATACATAATTTGTTGGTGCCATGCTGGAGGTATGATAAAGAATTCTGGGAGAATCTTGTTTGAGTTTGAAACTGCATGAGTATTTAGATTTTTGTTGGGGATGAGATTGTAAACTAGGCCAAACTCTGTAACAATATCACAAAAATCATTAGCCATATCAAAAACTATCTTCTAAGCCCTGCATTTAGTTATTATGTTAACAGTTGCTAACATGAGCATTTAAATCCCTGTTGTATCATAGCACAGAGAATACAAGCAGGGAACCAACTTTATGACTTGATGAATTTTAAACAGTTTATGAAACAATGGATTTTTTTTGCCATGCAGATTGTGTAGAATATGATCTGCAATTCTGTATAAGCAAACAGAGGAGACCCAGATCAGACAGCTCCTTCCAGAAGCTATCTAATCAGAGTCTCACCAATGATTGGAGGTCAGAAACCATTAAAGTACAGTAAATTAATGTTCATCAAGTCATACATTTGTACATGAATTTCATGAGACAAAGGGTGATAAAAATTCTAAAAATAGAATGAATATAAAGCACTTTATCAAATGTTTAATATAATTTTAATGCAAAACAGAGGTGCATTTCATCACATTTATCAGTACTGAAAATGAATACATCACTCAGCTTTTATCATTCGGCTATGTTCTGTTTATCAGTCCACCGTTATTATCAATAAATGAGATTGTTTTCAATAAAGCTTGTCAAAATATTTTGCACTGTTTTATTTCATCAAAAACCTTGCCATGAATCACAAAGATACAAATTGTTGCACGTCTGTTTCATATCTTTCATATCTGCATTGAAAATCAGTACAGTATGCTCTGTCTAATTCAAAATTGTTTTATGTCAAATTGAACAAACCAACATTGTTGCAGCCTTGGGAAGATAAATAATTTGAAAGTTTGGTAAATGTAGATAGGCACAGTCTATTATTTTTTAATTCAATTTTTTTTGGTCTCCAACTCTGAGAGTTGTTGAATGGAGGATAGAAAAAGGCAGAAAAGAGTCAAGCATTGAAAAAAAATTATCTGTTTATTAACCACATGCATTGTCAGCATTGTGCCTAAGATTTGCAGAGCTGAATGAAGTCTTGTTTATTCAAGATTTAATCAGCTACAGCATAAAAAATCTTTAACAATATTTCTCAGCCAATCAGATTACATGAAACTGATGAAAAGCATGAAGGCTGAGTAATTGTAAAAGGAAAATATGGGTGGGAATATAAAAAAATGAGAGTTTTCAATCCTTATGCTTTTTTCATTATGCAGAGATGTTTTTGAGCAGTAAAAAAAGTCAATTTAATATTTGTAAGAAGAAACCAGGAGACAATAATAATAAATAGAGCTGTTAGATTGTTTTTGCTTGGCTTTTGATTTGAAAAAATAGAAAGCTTAATATTACACACACACACAAAAAAGAAATTAACTTCAAGGTTTTAGATAAATCAAGGTCATTCAGAAATTAAAGCGCTAAAGGCACTGAAGATGTGAGAGTCTCAAGTGAATGAGGGTTTGACAAGCTGCAGATCTGCATGGGTAACTTAATTTTAGCCAGATACCAAACTTAAAAAAATAATGAAATATTTTTTGTTTAAAATTTTCTTCCTTTTGATTTAGATATGCATATTGATATGAATGTTATAAACTTTGCCATAAGAAACAGGGAGAGTAACAGAGACAATGTGCTAATTGTTAGCAGTCCATTGAAACAAATGGTGTGTTCATCTTTTCTTGTAATGACCTTGTTAACACAAGGTTAAAGCCGATTTATAATATTGGGTTTATTGCCATTGTTTGATAATTTGATCCCTGTTTATTAAATTTACTTTGATAAACAAAAGAAATGCATCAGTCTTGTTCTCAACGCTATCAGTGCTTTGATTTGTAATCAGTATGTGACTGTACAGTCTCTTTTTATAGATTGAAGTAATTTTGCAAAATCAGTGGGTGGCTCAAATTAATTTTGGATAGTAGATATACAGGTTTCAGTCATTTTATAGTGTAACAAATAATCCCAGGAGGTATCTGAGGTTGATAGCTTGAGTATGTTACACAGGTTTGTATCGGACTTCAAGCTTTCTACATGGTTATTGTAAGACCATAAAATGATTGAAACCTGCATATTTACTGTCAAAATTATCTACAAACCACGCTTGCATCAAAACAAACTATATTCCTCCACATGGTCAAGAGATAATTATGCAATGTCAAAGAGAAAGTAGTTCTTTCATGCTTTTTGACACAGACAATTATTATGTGAGTATGTATTTTTGACACAAAATTGATTTTTCAACACTTTTGCTTAATCTCAGCATACCAATGTTGTAGAGTTAATATACACTTGTTTATCATATTTACAATATTGAGAGGTTATTCAGTTTTCAAAGTAGAGAAAAAAATGCTCAGAATGTTGGTACTATAGTTGTTATGACTGACATCACACAAAACTAAAAACTATTGCGACAGAATCTGAAACTGGAAATATTGCAACTGCTTCTTTATCTATATGCAGTTACCATAGTTTTGCAGCCTCTCAAAATGAAGTTACAGCTTACATCAGACTCAGATAATGCTTTAAGCTATTACAAATGATAAAAAAAGTACAGAAAAAAAGTCATGAGTGTTGGTATTTTTCAGTGCAAAAGTTCATTTTCTCACAATGTCTTCTATCACTTTATTACCTTTCATCTCAGAGAGTTGTTGATATTTTGATAATGTTGTCATAGCAACCCATTCATTAGGAATGCCCCTGCTGTTTTCCTTATGTCTTATCAGGGAGGCAGGTGAAATCCCAGACTGCCTATGTGAGGTGCAATGTAAACACACTGTGGTGATCTTCTTATCTCCTTTCTTAGAGAGCTCTGAAGCAGAAAATGACTTTGTGTAGATAGACATGGGTTAGCCACCAATTACACCCACCACAGTGGAAGCATGTTAATTTGTTTGGTTATGCATTTTTACACATTGTTGGTCATTACTTAAAGGTTGGTCATGTGACCTCACTCCTGCAGATAGGACTATCAAGGACACATCCCTCTGAATGACCACTGGGACTTACTGTACATAGCTGATTTATGCATTAACTTTAAGGGGCATATTGTCTTTTAGTATTCGAAAAATATTTAAGTTTTTACTCAGTTTAGGTTGCCAATGACTTCATGTGTATGGAGAATTGCAAAAGTCTGGTATATTGATATGTTTTTAGCTTGTTTGTTTTTCAAAGAACAAAAGTGGAGTTATGTTGTTATTGTCATCATCATTGTTGGCATTATTGTCATCATGAAAAACTTTAACCTTGGCCATATCTTCTAAACTATCAAACCATCTGTCATCAATCTTCACAGACTTGTTAAATCTCACAATGGCTACATTCTCAGAAAAGGACAGTCAGGTCCATTTTGATAAAATTTATCTCCCTTTTTAAAAAAACACTAGGGCTGGGTATCGCCAGCAAAAAAGTATCACGATGTATCATGATATTGTAGGCCCAATACAATACAGTATCACGATGCTTGATGATATATAAATAATGTAGTTCTAGCATGACCAACCAATAGTTTTCTGCTGTAAATTAGATTTCGTGTCCATGTTGCTATGCCACTTAGACACATGGAAAATGATAGAAAAATGCATTAATTTTTAATTTAAATAAATCTTCTTTTATTTTATTTTGAAATTTAGTCTACCAGTCAATCTAGTCAACAAAACGTAACAATGACAGAAATAGACACTTTATGCTGAAGATATAAGCTGCAGGCCAAGTGGCTTATTCAATTTGCTGGTTTACACCAAAAACTGTCATCCATTGAAGTATCGTTTGAGAATCGATTCTTGAGGTCATAATCACGATTTAGGTATCATCAGCAAAAAATGGCGATATATCGATGCATCGAAGGAAATCAACCCAGCTCTAAAAATTACAGAGAAAAAGTTTAATTTTGGCCATATCTTCTTAACTATTAAACCATCTGTCATCAAACTTCACATACTTGTTCACTATCAAAAGGGCTATATTCTCATCAAGGACCATAATTCTTAGGTCCATTCTGACCTAATTTATCTCCACTTAAAAAAAAAACAGAAAAACAGATGCACATTTGCATCTTCATGTGCTGCTCTTTCTTCATAATTCATGGGTTAAATTAAACTTATTATTTTCTTGGATATGAAAACTTTGGTATTCATTTGTCATACATTGTTGTAATCAGGACCTGATCTTAAAGGCATATGCACCCAATACAGTTTTTTACTATATAGAGAAAGAAGGAAAATTAAAACTAGCCATGAGAATTTTCTTAAACTTTGCATGATTATAGAGAATTACACTAGAAATAAATGTATGTGGAAACAAAAGGGGATCACCATTCTACCTTTTGAGTTATCTGTCCCTGAAGGTGAGTTTTCTGGTCTTTTCCATCATTTTCAAGGGCATATAACTCAAAATCAAGCCTATAGCTACCTTATTTTATTTTACATTATTGTTTGTTGTTTCATTTCCAGCCATCATGCAAAGTTTAAAACAATTCTATTCAATAGATTTTTCACTATGCTTCAGCAAATAAACTTATTGCATTTTTCTTGCAAAAATTAAGAATATTTCTATATATTCGCGTACGCGACTAAAGTATAAAATCTTTTGCATAGAATTTATAAAACTTTTACACAGTGACAGAGAATATAGTACCAAACGTCGAGTTGAAATTAAATGAGGTGTTGTTAGCCCATAAAATTGAGTTATCTGTCCTTGAAAATGACAGAAAAGAGCAAAAAATTCATTTTCAGTGGCAGATAACTCAAAAAGTAATCCCCAATTTTTTCCCCATGAATTTGTTTCTTATGTAATTCTCTAAAATCATGCAAAGTTAAAGAAAATTCTCATGGCTAGTTTTAATTTTCCTTCTTTGTCTATATAGTAAAAAACTGTATTGGGTGCATATGCCTGTAAGTTAAAATACCCTCACTGACTTGAAATATGTTAACAGTTAATGATGGAGAGAACATGTTAAATGAACAGAATAAAAAATATAAATGCACAAACGAGTCAATCATAATTCAATCAGAGATATTTGATTATTTTTTAGATATTTAAAGCAAAGCATACAATATTTAGAAGATGAATACTTTTTATGTATACCATTTTTTCTGCCAGTCTTCATAGCATGAAAAGCATGAATCATGTTATATCATTCAAAGCTAGGTTATCTTGCTTTCTGAGGAATCTGTCTATCAAATGATGAAATGAGCCCAGGCTTCATAAAAAAACCCCTAACTAGAGTGGAAAATACAGAAAGTTACGGTAGGTTTAGCATAATGAGATAACTAACAGTGTATTAGCATCCACTGACTTTGATCATGCAAACATTTGATCATATAAATAAATGCCACAACACTTCCATTTAATTGAAACTGAGAGATTACTTTATGGCATGTACATTAAGATGTTTATGACATAACTGTTTCAGAACTTAACATAGGATGAAAATGAATTTCATGGATTCAGAAACTTCATGAGTGAGTTACGGTTAATTACAAAGTTACATTTTAGAATTCACTGAGATGTGTTAATCTAGTTTTGGTCTTTTATATATATATCAAGGTTATGACTTGATGAATATTAATTTACTGTGCTTTGAAAACATATTAAACAATTGTTATTTCTTTGCCATGCAAACTGTACTGAATCTAAGTAAACTATTGCAACTATGAGCAAACAGAGGAGATCCTGATCAGACAGCTCCTTAAGAAGCTGTATGCCATGGTGTCAAAATACATCTGCATGATGTGAAGTATATGATCAATGTCTGGTTTAGGACTGAATCACCAGACCCTGGTCCAGGAGCTGTCTGATCCCGGTATCCCTTTCCCTCATATAGACTCATTTTGACGCACTCAATAGGTACCACATAAAGCCTGATCTGCAGAGTTACTCGCAGGCTGATCTGGTTTTATGCTGTTCGCATAGGTCTTTTCATGGTTTCCTCTATGAGGGAAAGGGGTATACAATGTTTGCTAATACGTCGTCAAAATGTGTCTGTATGAAATAAAATGTTAAAGTATGTTGCTAGTACTTTTTTTTTTACACCTTCATGTAATTAGTACTGCTTATCAGAAATGCCTTTTCTTTTATACCTAATATAATTCTTGGAAAGTATCAGTGAAATACTTTCAAAGTCAAAGCATGTTGTCAACCAGGTGTCAAGGTATGAGTCATAAATAGGCAGGAACAATAGAACCTGGGATTTATAATGCAATAATTTTAAAATCAGAAATTTGTAAAAGGAATGAATTTGATTCATTGTCAATCTCTCAATGATTTTAATGAAAATACAAAGTTTGATTATTTTTCACAGAGTGTCCTTGTATGAATAAAAATGATTTATATTTGCTTTTACAACCATAACAAGAATGACTGTAAAATAGAAAATTTTACAATTTGCTGTTTTCGTTTGAATTTCCAAAATGAAATATAGATTTATTCACAAACAAAAGAATGCAGGCTCCATTTTCATCAAGCATAATTTCTTCTGAGAAACACTTAAGGGGATTTCTAGAAAGATTTTCAGGAGTGAAAATATCCAATGATTATATTACCACAAGCAACATCGGAGTGTAGGATATCAGAAGCAAACAGTTGGTCATATTTTTCGTTCTCCGCAGCTATGCTTGGAAATCTGTCTCGATCTCAGTAGAAGAACATCTTTCAAATTGTTTTCAATTACTTTGTCTGTCTGTTTTGATTCATCACACTTCTGAAAGAGATATTGTTATAATTTATTGTCTTATGAAAATTTCTTTCTAAAAGAAGGTAAAAACTTTGCAGAGCCCCCTTGTGTATCAGATAATTCCAAAACATCGTCTGTCTGGATCAGATGCATATTCAATGAGGGAATACATCAGAGTGGTTATCATGCCAGAATTTCTTGGAAACCTTGCGGAAACTCTGGAAAAATACAGTTCAGATCATCCATGTGCAGTTGAATCAATGATGCAAGTGATGTTTACTGGATTATATTGAAAATCTACCATTTTAAAATGATTTCATTAATAAATTTGGAAACTTATTATTTCATCTTCTACTTAAAGCTCTCTAATTCTTTCTTTTGCTGGGCTGTTATGAAGTCAACAATTGAAAATCTGTAAAATGTACATAATTTTATGTGGTTCAACAATTTGTGTAAAAAAAGCATGTCCCTGTTCGGTTTATTGATGGGCCTACACCATTACTCATAGTGCTTTGATGGACTATTGAAAAAGGATTAAAACCCACACCCTATATGGACACATTTTCAATTTATTTGCTACCACAACATAAGTACTGATTAAAAATATCCAAATATCATAGGATTCACTAGTCTTAAAAAAGAGGGATGTTCATGAAGTAATTGCAGACAGAAAAGAAATTCCAAGGGCTGACCATAAAACTGTTCCATCCCCCTTCTATTACTTAGAGCAGATAGAAAAGTTTCACAATCAGCCCTCAAATGTATAATGTTTGTAGAGAGTAGGTTCCCTGGCTTGTTTTCCAATACACTGATTTATAGACCAGGGGCTACTGCCAGTCTTATGAAGCTGTTCATCAAAAGCAAGAATTGTTTATTTGCATAACTGCCACAGCTATTTTCACTGTTTTGTATTGCTAAGCACTCATTAGCATATCAATTCAATGCAATTGCATACATCAGGTTAGGTCATGACCTCTTTATATAAATATGCAGTTTATGAATGGAAGATTAAGAAAAAATCAAAGTGCTCAAGGCACTGAGAGACTGTGGGCTGGTTTATCATGAAACAAAGAGCGAGTTCAGCTGACTTACTACTAGTAACTAGAAATGCAGGGAAAACATTAAATGTGTCATATGGCATCACATGTCCTTTGCCTTTGAGATCAACCCTGTTTCAATGCTGGAGAATTACATATATAGCTTGTTCAACATGTAAATCCTGCTGACAGTCTTTCAGTGCATTGTGCAGTTTGATTTCTTGTTTACTTTGAATAACTGTTAAATTTTTGCGTAAATAATATGAAAAATAAATGGAATTTTTACAATTGCTGATGAAAATATGTCAATTACTGTGGTGTAGGTCTGCTTGCTTAACTTTGGTCTGATATGTTTAGTTTTTTCCTCTTTGGACTTGTTTACAATTCATCTGTATTTTATGTGTACAGACTTATTTTTAAAATACATCATAATTATTCTGCCTATACATTTTATGTGTTTAAATTAAAAGCATGTATCTCTTTTTTATTATTTGTATAGATATTCTGTCTTTGAATGAAAAAATAAAATAAAATCAAAAAATAGGATTTAAAGGAACAATAAACATTGAATCAACAAAGTGAGTGTTTGTTTCAACTGCAAGTGGAGATAACTTCTGCAGAGGAATTTGTTTCACTTTTCCTCTTCTCTGCAGCAGGTGTTTCTCACTGGGTCAAACCTCTGGGAAGAAAACAAACCATTGCCAATTAGACATTGTTTTAATTAACTAATCAGCTGTATGCACATGGTCTGATGTTGACTTTGTTTCTTGATAACTGTGTTTGAGTGGATCCAGAGAACAGCTGGTAATTCCATAATGCATATTTTTTTTTATTAAAAATCATTCTTCATGCAATTATATACATGGTACAACTACTTAGACAATGAAAATAATTATAAGGAATAGAGATTCAAAGAAAGAGATAAAAGAAAGGAGAAAGACAAAAAGAGGTAATTGGAAAATACCCCTGTCAGCATTTTTTTTTTCAATATAAAAATGATGACTGGCAAAATGACATTTGTTTCTCTATCACTCCTTCCAAGTAAGAGTGGCAATCTGTATTCACCCCACATCCCAGTGTCTGCCTGTACAGTCCTATGTGTGGATATATTGGTTACTACGGCAACTGATTCCCCCATTGATAAGCCCACTCTCAGTGCAGGCAGAGTTTGAATTTTCTGTCTTTGGATACTTTGAGTGCCAGTTGCCCCTAGTTTGTGTTTGAATATGCATTGATTTAGAGTCACAGAGCCACTGGCTTCCTGATTTAACCAGACTGTGTTTTCCAACAGAGATTGACTTTGAGGTTTTGGTTTGGGATGTGTGCACTATCAGGTAAGTTCTGGCAACTTTCATTTTTCATACTTTGCTCAAACAGCCATGAGATCTATTTATGTGTCATGTTACGGGCCAGGTATAAGGCAGTAATGGTGGTTAAAATGTATGTACATTTACATGTGTGTTTTTATGTAGAAAAAAGGTTTACTTTAGAAATGTATCTGTTTGAATAGTGGTTTAATACTTACTGTCATAGTCTGTTAGGGTTTTGTGTCTAAGGATGAAGCAGTGTTTATAATCGGATGGGTTAAACTGGCCCAGCATATTTACACACACACACATGTTCCCAATCAGCAGTGGTGGCACTGTACTTGAGATTATGTTCGTGCTCATTTTGCCTTGAGCTATAGTAGCTATGGAAGGTAGTTAGAGCAGTTAGAAAATTAGACTAATCTAGTGCCGTCAGTTTTAATTATCGACGAGTAGCCATCACTTAGGGTTTTGTTTTCTTTATTTAAGCACAACAATGTCAGGTATCCTAGTTTTCTAGTAATGAACTAGGAGTAGATGTTATGATAGCTGATAGAGCTGTATCCTTAAGCTATTTTTTTTAAGGGACTCAGTTCACTTACTATTAGCCATAAATTATGTATCTTATTTATCATTCTAAGTGATTTTCATCATCACCGTTGTTGTCATTCTCCTCTCTTTACTCTCTATCATTACTTCTATCACAAACATCATCATCACAGCAGCAGCAGCATCACCATCAGCGGCAACATCCGTCTTCTCATCACCACCACCTCTTATCTGAAGCAGAGCAGCAGCAGAAGCTGCCATTCATAATTATTATGAAACATTTTCACTTTTGTGCAATTTAAGAACTCTGAGTTTGACCTTAATGATAATATTTTTTTTGATCTTGAGAGTACCAGGCTGTTCAATAATGTGATTTCAAAGTTTAATTGTTTATGTATGTGTGCATGGCTACTTTCAGATCTGTCATTTGCACTAATACAAAATGAATTTACATGCCAAAATCTATCATAAATCCAATTGTAATGATAATTTGGTAAATGATATTCTATCAAAGAATTACCTAATATTATTTATAATTACATATTGATATGTAAGTACATATTTGTATATGTATGTACTTTATATATTAGGATATATTGGTATGTTTTAATTTTAAGTAAATATCATTATGTACTTTATATGAGTGCAATATATTGATTTGTACTGTATATGTTTGTGCATTATCAGAATATGTACCTCATATAAGAGGTACACATCAGTTTGTACTATAGATTTTAATGTACTTGATGTAAGATTTAAGTACATGTACACATTTGTATGCACTATGTATTGATAGGATAATGGCGATACATATTGGTTTAGTATAATGTACTTTGTACATTTCACACAAATTGGCACAATTTAAAGGACACACAGCAAGTAAAAATCAGGATACAACGATGGTGGTATGCGTCATTATAAGGAACATATCTTCAGGACTAATGTGAGATTTGCTGCCACCTTGTCAGACCTGACCTAGATTACAACTTGGATCTATTCCTGGCCCCAATTATGTAAGCTTAATTATCTGAAGAGTTTCTGAAATGTCACTTTCATGTGCATTCAACTGAGATAACATGGAGGTTAAGAGCTCCAGACATTCTGTTGGAAGCGTAATTAATCGTACTTGAAGCAGATTGTGATATGAAGTCTGGTATAAGTAATCAATAATGCCCATGACAATTTCAAATTTGAATGCTGTCAATTTTTTCCAGACTTGTGCCAAACAATGGTAGGTACTTATTGGAGATGTTCTCTTCTGAAATTCTAACTCTATTAGGATTTTTCCATGTATTTTGTCTGTAATTTGGCAGCATACAAATTTAAGTTGGCACTTTGTGTCGTAGTTTGCACCCAATAAAGTTTTAATAGATCTGGGATCATTTACACAAAACATTGTGGGGAAAAAATGTTGTTTTCTTTACACTATTTTACATAAAATATTCACATGTTGTCTTTTTCAATCTCACATTGCTGAGAGAAACTTTGAGAATTATTCAAGCATAATTATATATATAATACATGAGCAAACTCAACATGGAACTTAATAATTTTTTTCCCAGTTTACTGAATTACGTAAATTTAATTACATCTTGTGATATCAGGTAATTGTTCCTTCAAAATTGTGATATATGTTCTCGGACAATGAAATTATCAGTTTTCTTGGACCTCATTAGCTTCATGAAAAAAGCTTCTAATCAAATCTGCCATTGCCAGGAAGATGAATACCCCATTACAAGGTCTCCAACATTTCTCCTTAACTGTTTTCTCATTTAGAGCTGCATCCTAGATCTGACTTGAACCCAAACACAAACCCATTAACTCAGCTGAGAAGAAAACACAAGGCTGTTAGCGTAGAGCCATTGCACTACTATTCAGGCTACACTAACGCCACCGCCACGGCAATACTAATAAAAAGATTTTTCATGAGTGATGTTGCTAATTTCTCTCCAGTCTTTGAAATGAATAAAGTTTAAACTTTAAAATCATATACATTCTTCTGACTACTGTCTAGATCCATTATAATTCTGTATTTGGGGACCAAGTCAAAATATCAAGCATCTCCATTATTAGGATATATTTGGAGTGCATCTAGATATAAGGCAGCTCCCATATAATGCTTTTTGAGGTCCATTTAGATATAGGGCAACTCTATTATAAGCTATATATTTGGGGTCCATCTAGATATAGGGCAGCTCCCATATAGTGCTTTTTGAGGTCCATTTAGATATAGGGTAACTCCATTATATGCTATATATTTGGGGTCCATCTAGATATAGGGCAGCTCCCATATAGTGCTTTTTGAGGTCCATTTAGATATAGGGTAACTCCACTATATGCTATATATTTGGGGTCCATCTAGGTATAGGCAGCTCCCATATAGTGCTTTTTGAGGTCCATTTAGATATAGGGTAACTCCATTATATGCTATATATTTGGGATACATCTAATAATGCTTTATTTTGGGGAAGCTCCATTTCAGTGCTATTTGGGGTCAATCTAGGTATAGGTCAGATCCACAATAACCCTATATTTTAGGTCAAATTTCAGATACCACATCATAATGTACCTGAAGTGTACCCACTCGTGTCAAATTAAAATGATCCATGCAAGTTTTATCGGGTTAAAATTTTAAATGTTACATCAATTTGACTTTGTGTCATGATGGAGAGTGTTATATTATCTTCACTGTGCTAATGACATTGCATTCTGACATCTTATGGAAGACAGATTTTAGCAAATTCTTATAATTGATTATAGCTACTGGCAAATTCCGATAATTGATTATGGATTCTAGAATATTTCAACCGTTAATGATATACAGTCAGGCAATTTCTGAATTTGGGAAATTCATGAAGTCTGTTATATGATTTCTTATTTCTAGTAACTGATGATATTTTTAGATCAGCCATATAACACAGAACATTCAATTTTTGGCAAATGAAATATACAAATAGGCTGGCAATCAATGAATAATAACCATAGAAGTTTGGCAGCCAGCAGTTTGCCAGTCCATCTCTGTATTGATGACCATGTACAGGGCTAGTGTTATCAGCTGAACGCAGACGTTTCATTAATCAAGTTTCGGTCATTACATCGTTTTTTTCTTGGTCTGATGTAACACCAGCTGTAGAAAAAATACAAAATGCTCTTTTAGTATCATAAAAAGTCCTTTTGTGAGGTCTTGTAATAAGCAATTTGGCAAGCAAAAGTTAAAAAATTGAGGCCAGTTACAATCCTTGGTTCAAATAAACTCAATAGATATCTTATTCTTAATTGCCAATAACAATAGAAATGTCAAAAAGGGATAGTTCTTCAAAAAAAAAAAAGATATGAAAAACATAATGAGAAGAAGATAATGATGTATTTGACAGGTAAACAACAGACACAGAGGTTCCAATATATCCAAGAATGTAGAAATGGGTGACATGTCAAATGCTGGTATTGTTACAGAGGTCAGTCAAGCAGCACCTGTAAACCGTGCATGCCCGCCTCTCCGTGTGGCACCTGGATGGTCCAGCATAGGTGCACATAGACAAAGGGGGGAAACAAACACTCAAGTTAGGAGTCAAAGGTTAGACCAGCCACTAGTCTGATAAAGATTCTACTTATCAGCCAGCTAATTGATGGAGGTTATTAATGCAGGTGGTTATTAAAAGATGTGAAGACTGGTCCAGCGATGGTCTGGCATAATTGTTGAAATTATGAATGGATGAAGGCTAACAAAATAATGCCAGTATCTGTCTGTGGTGTGTTTTTGTTAGAATGATACCTTATTTAGTGGTAAACAATAGAATAACATGAAAGTTTGATATTTTCTATCCATTTAATCAAATCATTAAAATGTTTTAAAAAAATTTAACAGACAGTTTTAAAAGTGCATAATTATGCAATGATTGAAAGGGAGTTGATAGGACAAGAAAGGGCTCTCCCTATTTTAATCCACTTGGCCCTAATACACAAAATAAAATCTTTTTATCCAGTATCAGAGCTTAATATCATTAACTTGATCCACCATGCTACATTGAATTGCAAATGAAAGAGCCAAAATGGGAAAATCTAACAGAGATTACTAGAAATAATCCCCATTATAACTCCCCCAAAAATGAAAGTGACTGGAACTAGGATAAATGACTGAATAATGTTATTTCTTTAAAAAAATAGGCATATGCATTATGTACATTGTTATGTTATAAAGTTTCAATCTTTGAGAAAAAAAGGATATCTGAGGAAAATTGAAAGAAATGAGGCATATTTTATTTCCCAGACTCACTGTGACTGCACATGAGGATTACACTGTATTGTGGGTAATATTGATTGTTTTATCTTAAGTATCAAGAAGTAGGACATTGTACTGACAGAATTTCCTTCAATTTTCATGAAGACAGAAAATGAGACATTAAAATACCAGCATGGAACAATAATAAAATTTGATCAGTCTATCATTTTCTCATCATCCTCTATAATGATGAAATACAAAATGAAATTGAATTGAAAAGTGTCATATACTTAGCTCATCAAGAATCTAGGGAAATAATGATCATTAAAAACTGATTATGGCATTAATTTAAACTACAGGTATAGTATTTTCTCTATGAAAATGTTAAAAAAATGGCTTCCATGAAGCGGTGATCAGGTCATGTCGACCTCTTGTTGCACTGACATTCAGCAACTTTGGTTGTAAATAATCTAGTACAAGGCCATCCTTGACTAGAAGCGTGCAGAAAAACAATCTAGAATAAATAAATTGATTAACTGTGAATTACCAAAAGCCTATACTTGAGCCATAAATTACCTTCAAATTGCGCAATTAACATTAATAGAATATGAATTGGGAACAGAGATTTTGCCTTTACAACTTGTAAGCCATAAACTTCATGACTTCATGCAGAATATGTTGATTTTCTGCATCAAAAAAAGCTGCCAGTTTAATCGCTCACCTGAGCACAGTATGCTCATCGTGAGATTTTGTGATCACCCTTCATCCGTCGTGCGTTGTCAACAATTTGCTTTAAACAAAATCTCCTCTGAAACCGCCGGACAGAATTTGATTTAATTCAGCAGGGCTGATCCATGGGTGAACCTTCACAAAAGTTTCTAAAATAAACTTGATCCATGCAGAAATCTGGCTGCCATGGCAACGGAAAGAAAAAAAAGGACTTTAAAAATCATCTCCTTCAAAACTACTGGCCAGATTTCAAAATGTTTTAGTACAGATGTTCTTATGGTAACCCGCTACCAAGATTGCTAAGATTCCGATCTGTAAAAAAAACATGGCTGCCAGGGGCAGGACTAATTTGCCTTAAATGTATATAGTTAAAATTTTAAACGACATCTCTGAAACCACTGGACAGAATTTGATTAAATTTGGCAGGGATGATCCTTGGTTGAACCTCCACAAAAGTTGCTAAAAAAACTTGATCCATGTTGAACTCTGGTTGCCATTCCAAATTAGCCCAGCCCCTGACAGCCATGTTTTTAGCTCACCTTAGCAAAGCTCAGGGTGAGCTATTGTGATCCCGTGAGTGTCCTTCGTCCATCGTGCGGTGTGCGTCGTGCGTCGTGCGGTGTCAACAATTTTTAGTGTTTACACTCTATCACCTTTATTTCTTAAGCAATCATCTTCAAACTTTAAGACAATGTTTATGACCATAATGTCTCGATTGAGTTCGATTATGGCTGAGATCCGTCAATTAGGTCAGGGGTTATGCCCCTTTTAATATTCAAAAAATGCCATATTTCACTTTGTTTACACTCTAGCATCTGCATCTTTTGAGCAATCATCTTCTAACTTTATGGTAATGCTTATGACCATAAGGTCTCGATTGAGGTTGATTATGGCTGAGATCGGTCAATTAGGTCAGGAGTTCAGCCCCTTTTAATATAAAAAAATCCAAGATTTCACTTTGTTTACACTCTAGCATCTTCATCTTTTGATCAATCATCTTCAAACTTTATGGCAATGCTTATGACCATAAGGTTTCGATTGAGTTCGATTAAAGCTGAGATCTTTTGGTCAGGAGTATGCCCTTTTAAAAAATGCCAGATTTCACATTGATTACACTCTTCTTTTTTTTATATGACATTGTTAATGACAATAATGTCTTAATTGCGTTCAATTGTGGCTGAGATGGGCCATTTAGGTCAGGAGTTATGCCCCTTTAATACAAAAAATGCAAGATTTCATTTTGTTTATTCTCTACCAACTTCATTTTTTTAACAATCGTTTTTAAACTTTAAGACAATGTTTATGCCCATAATCTCGCAATCGGGTTCAATTAGAACTGATATTGACTAGTTAATTTAGGAGTTATGCCCTTTTCACCATAAAAAAAGCCAGATTTCACTTTTACACTCTAGCATCTTTATTTCTTAAGCAATCATCTTTATCAGGTGAGCGATCAAGGGCCATCTTGGCCCTCTTGTTTTTTTATGTATTGGAATAATTTTAGCAATCTTAGTAGGTGGTTACTCAGAGGAACAAATGTACAAAAACATTTTGAAATCTGGCCAGTAGTTTTGAAGTGGATGATTTTTAAAGTTTTCATAAAGTTGAGTTATGGCTGATATCAACATATTACATCTGCAGTTCTATCTTTAAATTATCAAAAATTAAGTCCTTTTTTACTATGCACCCAGGCTTCCACATTTAGAAAGTAAACTAACACAAACCTGATGATAATATTAATGACTATTATCTTGCCAAGGTTGACTTGGTATTGGACCACTATCTACAATTATGGCCCTTAAAGTATAACCAGAAAAAATGTCATATTTAACTTTGTTTACATATCAAGCATCCACATTTATAAAGCAATCTTGATCAAATGTGTACATAGTGATAATAAACTAAGGATGATTATGCCTTGTATGGAAGTTATTGTCCATACAACTTAAGGTTGCCTTTAGAGCAGTGGTACTCAGGTGAGCGATATAGGGCCATCATGATCCTCTTGTGAACACAAATAACCGAGAGCAAAATGTATTGACAAGACTGTGAACTGTATTAAAAATGCATTCAACTTGGTATTTTATTTGTTTTTGCAACAACTTTAATGTAAATCTGCACAATTTAAAAAAAAAGTCTTAATACAGCATGACAAAATGGGTACATTGTTATTTTAAAACAGTCCACCCCACATCCGGGAGGTGACATAAGTTTGATGAGCTAAGATGAAAATTATATAAAATTTTATTTGTTTAATTCCATTGCTTGGTGCTCAGCATATTTGGGTAGCTCTGTGACTGGTGTCAGGATAATGTGACTGGGTGTAGTGTCCTGCCACATGACTGGTGTCAGGATAATGTGACTGGGTGTAATGTCATCTGTTTCATGTTGACAAAAGTCCCCCAAAACATTGAGATACTGTTTTGGGCTGTTAAACACAAGTCACAGTTGTTATTAGGCATCATTACATTGCACTATTAAAGTTTTGTTTTCTTTGCTGAAATGGATTTGCACTTTTGCTATAACAACAGTTGGCATAATTAAAATACTGCTTAATTATCAAGGAATAGTCAGATATTGTAAACAGAAAGCCAAGTCTTAAGTATGATTGCTTTTTCCCATCTGCAAGGAAATTGTAGAACATAAAATGTATTTCTATTAAACATAATTTTTTTCTTGCATTTAAATGACACTTCATAATTCAAAAGAAAAAAGAAAACCAGAACAGCTAGGAACATTACACTGTTAGAGAATTTGATCACTTGATAATTATGTAAATTTTGAACAAAATTTAATAGTATTGATTTAGAATTAAAGGAGTTGAGTATGCTTGACTAAAACTTTATTTCAATATATTGTCCTTGAACAAGAAACTTGAAAGTGTTTCTAATAAGGTTAAATTTTTAGGAAAGATTCTGTTTAAGGCAGGATATAACTATGTTGCAAAAGAAAATTCTTTGATCAAAATTATTATTTCATTCCAAAATATGTTTGACATTTGAGTATTATATGATGTCAAAAAATGTTTGGCATTTGAGTATGTTGTATTATATGATGTCAAAATATGTAAGGCATTTGAGTATTATATGATTTCAAAAATGTTTGGCATTTGAGTATTATAAGATGTCAAAAATGTTTGGCATTTGGTATTATATGATGTCAAAATATGTAAGGCATTTGAGTATTATATGTACACTCATATGATGTTCATTTCCTTTTATTACAGAAGTATTGATATGTCACTGAATTGTTTTAAGCCCAAATATATACATGCATATTACTGATGGAAATAATATATATCACATCTGTACATAATACTGTGATATACTTAATATCATATAATAACAATACATCACAAATTCACAATTGTAATTCCTAAGTTCCGTTTTCATTTGTTTTTATTTACATTGTATACTGGTAAATGTCAAACATATTTCTCAAATATTATTATACAAATTTATGACTATCTCTTATCAGTGTCATAATTTATTGGACTAGTAAATTTCTAGACTGGCAGGGGGGTGGGGGTCTGGGGGTCCTATGTTTTCAGGTGGTCAAATCTAGTGCCATCCGTCTTTTAAGGAAAACCCTGTATATATATTCACAAAATATGGACTATTACAGTTAGATTATTTTTGAACTACATATACAGTTTAAGGTAAAGTCCCGGTAATGGTTCTGCTACATTTCGGACCTCATGGTCTTTCACGGAGATAACCTAGGTTTCCTAATGTTTCATTAGGGTACCTTGGTTATCTTGGTATAGGTTAAGTGGTCTAAGAGGTAGTGTAAAGAACCTGATTAAAGGGACTTTACCTTAAGAGAAATATTTTCCCTTTTGGCCCTGATTAAATGTGAAAACAGTTTCACATTGCTTTTATATATCAGCCAATTTTATTACCTTTATTTCTGAGAACTGTCTTTTCTATGTAAAGTAGCCATTTGTGTGTTAACTAGCTTCTTCATAGGACTGGCAGTGCGCACAATTAAGCTATTAACGAACTTAACTTGATTTTAGAATTCAACAAAGGTTTAACAATTTTACTTTGCCAATAATGACCTGAAATTGAAAATTTGATAGAAGTGTCTTGGAGAAAGAATCTCCTGGTTGTAAATTATTGCTTATAAAGGTTGGAGTAATTGATTAGTGAAGCTAACATTTAACTTTATGAATATTCATGTCCAAATTAACATTATGAATATTAATTTACTGAACTTAACCCATTCCCTCATATAGACTCATTTTAACCCTTTCCCTCATATAGACTCATTTTGACGCCCTCAATAGGTACCACATAAAGCCTGATCTGCAGAAAACCACACTTAAACCTTACCAAATTTAATTACAAAATCCTCATTTCCAGATCACTGAGGAGCAGCGAATAGCATAAAACCAGATCAGCCTGCGAGTTACTCGCAGGCTGATCTGGTTTTATGCTGTTCACATAGGTCTTTTCATGGTATCCTCTATGAGGGAAAGGGTTAAAATAGTATATGAAACAACTGATTTTTTTATTTTGCAGTGCAGACTTCGTAGAATAGCAAACAAACAGAGGAGATCCTGACCAAGAAACTGTTTGATTTGGTCTCCTCTGTTTGCCAGTGCATCAAAACAAGTTGGGTTACCTCTCGATGATAATTATAGTGAAGATGTGTTGTTAACTTCATAAATTTTCATCAGTAAACTTACGGTATGTCTTGATGAATACCAACTGACTGAACCTGTTATGTTAGTGAAACAATGATGCAGACTGTGTAGAATCTGAGCAGACCTTGATCTAGGTCATCTCTGTTTACCAAGGCATCAAATATATGCAGTGGAACCTCTGAAAATTAAAATGGTGAAAAGTTTGGTGTTCTGAGGTGTTCAGGGTTCATAGATGTAGCATAACACCATATTTCTCACGTTGGGCAACACATGTAACTAAAACGAACTCAGGGACCCTTGATATGCAATTTCGAACACTCTACCGCTAGCTGTATGGCAAGATAGTACAAGTGCCATTTTACATCAGTACTGCTCTTTTGCTCTAAAGCATTTAAGGTAAAGTCCCTGTAATGGTTCTGCTACTTCTTGGACACTTACTCTCTACCAAGATAACTAAGGTACCTTACTGAAACATTAGGAAACCTTGGTTATCTCTGCGAAAGGCCATGAGGTCCAAAATGTAGCGGAACCATTATGGTGACTTTACCTCAATGTGGTTGATATTTAAATCATGAATACAAATGATATATTGAAAACAGAGCCTTCTAAAATATTGAAAAATGTAATATTTGTACCTAATATTATTAAAAAAAACATTGCTGAATACACACTCCATTATAACACATATGCCAGTATAACATAGTTTAATCCATGGATCTGTAACTTGATCAGTATTGTCATATAATTTAAAAAGCAGTCCAAGAAAATATGATCTCCCGATTTGGACACCAAATACAGTGTTATGATGGATCAGCATTGTGTTAACCCTTTCCCTTATAGAGGACACCATGAAAAGACCTATGCGAACAGCATAAAACCAGATCAGCCTGCGAGTAACTCGCAGGCTGATCAGGTTTTATGCTGTTCGCTGCTCCTCAGTGGTCTGGAAATGAGGATTTTGTAATTAAATTTGGTAAGGTTTAACTGTGGTTTTCTGCAGATCAGGCTTTATGTGGTACCTATTGAGTGCGTCAAAATGAGTCTATAATGAGGGAAAGGGTCAAAATGAGTCTATAATGAGGGAAAGGGTTAAAATGAGTCTATAATGAGGGAAAGGGTCAAAATGAGTCTATAATGAGGGAAAGGGTTAAAATGAGTCTATAATGAGGGAAAGGGTTAAAACAAATCTGCATCATGTAGTCTGGCTCGCAGATTTTCCACTGCCATGAAATGAAAGTGTGTGTCATGTGATAAGACCTCTGTGTCTGTGGCTAACCTCACCCCTCTGTATGTTTTATGGCATTGTCAAGCCCAGCTTCCTGCCAAATGGATTAAAACCAAAATTGGACATAATTGTATTTTTATAGAGCAGCTGGTAAAACTAATTTTACATGGCAAGATCAAACCTATTTGAAAATTTTTATTTAACCTTCTTTTTTCATGGTATTGGCATTGCTTCTAATACAGGAATATTTTAAAACTGTCAGGCATCATAGATTTGTTTATAAGTATTTCACTAATTCTCATGAATATTTTGTGAAAAATCCACTTTTTGACAGTGAAACTCAAGCCCCCACCCCCTTCTCACTCATGGCTTGATCAACTGCTCACAGGAAGTCTCACAAACAAAAGTATGTAATCTTTTGTGTAAACCAAGTCAACTTCTGACTATCTATTATCCCAGTGTAGATATTAGATAGCAGCTGTAAGTCACTTTAGGTACTCTTGTAAATCTGGGAAGATTCAAAGCCATCATTATGAAAATAATTGACTTGACTATTTAAGTTTACTGTCGCATCGACAGTATTTCAGTCATATAGCGACGTCCAGCTAATTACAGGTGGAGGTAGACCCCGAATGTACGGAGGCATCCGGGTAGAACCACCGACCTACCGCAAGCCAGCTGGAAGGCTTCCTCACATGAAAATCCAGATGACCCTGCTGGGACTCGAACCCACACGGTGAGGAGCTGAGTGAGTGTTAAAGTCAACGACTTTACCCTCTTGGCCACAGAAGCCTTGAAAATAATTGTCATGATGATGAATGTTTACCTCAATTGCAAAGTGGTTAAAGTGTATGGCTCAAACTCTTGACATTCAACAATGGAACATCTATTCTTGGATTTGTGTTCTCTAAAACTAGACGTCCATTAAAATTATTCATTTTCGTCGGATTTGATGTGTAGTATTCAACAAATGTATAAAGGAATTTGAAGTGACATTTTAATCATATGCTAAAATAAAATAGAATAAGATTTTATCATCAGAGATTTTAATACTAAAATCATCTCTCACACTTCCCAAATTTGAGGTAGTAAAATCAAGAAAAGTATCAAGAAATTTTCTGGTTTTTCACTTGCCCTGCACTAATGTTCGCTCCCCCATGAGGAGTGGGCAAGTGCAATTTTGCATCTCTGCTACATGATGCCACTTATGTATTTCATGTTGTCTAAGACTTTGAACTGAACAAAAATTTTCATGAGTCCATAAAAAATCCTTGTCCCCAATGGGGTTCAAACACACAGCATTCAGATCCACAGTCATATTCATTACCACTGGACCATGGATCTTTATCTGTGAACCTTACCACTGGACCATGGATCTGTATCTGTGAACCTTACCACTGGACCATGGATCTGTATCTGTGAACCTTACCACTGGACTATGGATCTGTATCCAGGAACCTTACCACTGGACCATGGATCTGTATCCAGGAACCTTACCACTGGACCATGGATCTGTATCCAGGAACCTTACCACTGGACCATGGATCTGTATCCAGGAACCTTACCACTGGACCATGGATCTGTATCCATGAACCTTACCACTGGACCATGGATCTGTATCCAGGAACCTTACCACTGGACCATGGATCTGTATCCAGGAACCTTACCACTGGACCATGGATCTGTATCCATGAACCTTACCACTGGACCATGGATCTGTATCCAGGAACCTTACCACTGGCCCATGTGTATCCATGAACCTTACCATTACACAGACCATAGCACCCTTTTTCAAATGTTTTAATTGTCAGCTGTGGTATAAAATCTGTGTTAAAGAGCAGTATAAGTGAGGAGGACCCCAATTCTGCTATCTCCAGGCTATATAATGCTAATTACACTGAGGCTATAATGGCCCCACTGTGAACAGGTTGCCATAAGCCCTACTTCCCTCCCTTCCCAGAACAAGTGGCACCAGGTGAACTACCACAACCATCAACAGAACAATTAACCCTGCTGCTCTGGGATCCCATCTCTGCCATGTGTTGTATTGGGAACAAAGGTGAGACACATCACTTCACCTGCCCAGCCAACAGAAGTGCCTGTCAATCATCCATCCATGGCATTGTGCAATAATTGATAGCTCTTCGTTAACTCTTCACCATTTAATCATGCTGGTAAAAGCTTGGGATAAAACTGAGCATTTTTTCAGCAATGTAACCTGAGTTCCACAGTACAGTAGAACTCTTTTTTTTTTTTTCAAATGCTGTAATGTGAATTTGCTTGGAATATAATTAAAAGTTTGCTCAGCTATCTAGCTGAGCTAGTAGATGATGATTAAATATGAAAATCAACCTATTCTTAATGTAAACATATAATTTTCCTCGGGTCTATCTGACTGTTTGATTCAAATGATTATGAAATGATTGGATGGACAATATCCAAGAGAAATTAAGCTGAAATATGTTTGAATTTTCCTTGGGGACGAACCTGTCCTTTGATTATGAGACATGTAGATAAATTATACACAAAATCAACTATGATCAATGTTTAATGCAATACTGGGAAAAGACTGTGTCGAACCCTATCATTGACGACCTTATGTGACCAGATCGACATCCTATTTGAACCGTATCCCTTACTTTTACCAGCAAAACCTATAGATAAGCAACAGCTGCTCAACTATAGATATACAAAGTCTCGCACTTCAACCGGTCAGATAGCCACCAGTGTAATGACTATAACGTTCAGCCATGGTAGTTACGCTTTTGGTATAATACTTTCAAGATCAGCAACAGAGACTACTAGGATGGAACAAGTCCACCGTTCACTCTCTGTGCTGACTCTACTCAGATAATATATTAACCCTTTCCCTCATAGAGGAAACCATGAAAAGACCTATGCGAACAGCATAAAACCAGATCAGCCTGCGAGTAACTCGCAGGCTGATCAGGTTTTATGCTGTTCGCTGCTCCTCAGTGGTCTGGAAATGAGGATTTTGTAAATAAATTTGGTAAGGTTTAACTGTTGTTTTCTGCAGATCAGGCTTTATGCTTTATGCTGATCAAAAACAATGGTCTATATGAGGGGTATGTTATAAAAAGGGTCAAAATGAGTCTATATGAGGGAAAGGGTCAAAATGAGTCTATATGAGGGAAAGGGTCAAAATGAGTCTATATGAGGGAAAGGGTTAAATGTTTTACCGTACAACCAAAGACTTAGTTTCTTCGCTGGAAATGTTCTCTCTTCCACGACCAAGAACAGAATGACAAATTCAAAAGGGAAACCGCGCTATTTATATGTCATTTGGGAAATGCTTAAAACTTTGTATGACTGATATATCGTTGTCACGACATGGCATTGGCGAACATAAAGCCAAGTGTATGTGTTATTCCCGTAATAATTCTAATATATTGGATCTAAATATCATAAAAAAATAACAAAACAAAATCTACTCAATCTAAATGTAGGTCTCATCAATAAATAATTAGACTTTTCCCATCTACAGCTTACATCAATGATAAAAGATATTCCATTAATTAAAACTGATCAAAGTTCTGAAAGTACGAAGGTATAATCGTCACAATGCTATGTTAATGGTCCATGTCAAAATACTGCTGTAACTACAGAGGAACCTTAGTGCTTTTGAAAGGTGTTGCTGTACAGAGGTATTGACTGTTAGGTGCCCAGGTAAACTAATGAGTGGGGGGGGGGAGGTAAAAGTGTTACTGCTAAGAGGTAGCCATTGCTAGTACTTTTTAGGCAAATTACAAAATTACATTTTCAGGTTCAATGTTGGACCATGTTGTTTAGGCTAAGGTGTCTTACTGAAGTATGTTATAATGGATCTTCAATGCAGTGAGCAGAAGTCCACATGCTGATCTGGTTTTTGCTGGTTGCATAAGCAAAACTGCTTGGTAAAACTTAACAGGTTAATCAGCCAGCCATCAATCAGCTGTCTAATTGTGCAATAATTGATAGCTCTTTGTTAATTAAGATAATCAACACTGGTAAAGATAGGATTGGCAGGTATATCTAGAACGATGCCAAGTACCCTCATTGATGAATTATAGATAAGCATTTCTTTGAGATTTCTTGCTGTTAATGACTTATGATCTGCAATGATATCTTTGTAATTACATCATTTTCCTGGAGTCTTAAACTAAAAACATCATGATAGTTTTATCTTACAAGATAATTTACCAATTTCCATTGAGAGTGAAAGGTTAATTATAAAACCTTCCTATATTTTACTTTGATTGTTCCACTTCCTTTGAAGATAGACATAAAACAATTTATCTCCTTTCCAAGACCTAATAATAAAGAAAGCATCTTTTGCATTGTACTAAAATTGTTTAAACCCAATCATTTTTTTTAAATTGTATCCCAGATTTAAAGGGTGCCATAGTCCAGTGGTCACACTGACTTTAGATCAGATGGTTTAGAGTTCAATCCCTGAGGGGATTTAAAACCTTCGAAGACACAAAGCACTAGTCCAACTGAGAAACCTTCGAAGTAAAACTATTGATCAGAAAACTATAAGGACAACCCTTTTATACACCATTTCACACTATAGTAGGCTAATAATTGTACCATGAAAATAAAGCCAAATCAGACTGAAGGACATTCTCCTGAACAGATTTACAATGTTATATACTGAATTTCAGTGTCCTATAAAGTAGTAAACAATACAAAACCTGATCAGTTTGTTAGTTTTTTTGAAGGCTGATCTGGGAAATGATTTTTTGATTAGACTCTGAAGAGGGGGCCTCCATATTGGAGTGACTTGTTCAAGTCTCTGACTTAATAAGACTTGGTCTCTCACTGCCGTATGGCTTGGTCTCTCACTGCCATATGGTTCTGAGGCTCGATCTGGTATGTGTGGTCTCTCACTGCCATATGGCTCTGAGGCTCGATCTGGTATGTGTGGTCTCTCACTGCCATATGGCTCGATCTGGTATGTGTGGAAGCTGTCAATTTGGATTGCAGTTGGTTGGCGGTTCTACCTTGGTACCCGTGTGCATCACCTGCAAATGTCTGGATACTGCTATGTAACTGAAATACTGTTGCAGCGATGGTTAATTTAACTTCAAAACAACATCAGAAGTTTTAAGGGGTTAAAGAGTTGAAATCCTTTACCGCCAGTGCAATCCAATTAAATTAAATGCTAACTTTGCCACAGAATATCCACCACATTTCCTAGTTGTAAAATGAAAATCTAACTTAGATTGGATCGCTCCAAGTGAAATATTCAGGCTAGTGGTGTGTACCAAGAAATGATTGCTTTAGGACTAGAAATAATTAAATTTGAGAGAGTGGAAAATTCGGCAAGAGAAATTACTGTTACCCATATGTAAGTGAATTGTAAAATTTAATGAGACATGGCAGTTGGGTTTCTCTTCAACCACAAATACATAATTAGACAATTCCGATATGATTCCCATGTTTCGTGTTTTGCAAAATTGAAACGCTTCTTTTTATATCCTTCTGTTCCGGTATATTAAAAATATTTACATCTGTAATGTCGAAATTTGCATAAGGGAATGGAAATCATTGCAGTATTCGAAACAAGTTTATTGGAAAACCATTGATTAGTTCACAATTTTATGTGCATTCTTCAAGACCTTCTGGTCTTTTCTGTTCAATTTAATATCCTCCGGAGTATGCTTGAAATGCAGATGTAATGGTTTTGTTCCATCTATCGTCTGTATTTACTTGATATTTAAATCGATTGAAACACTTGATGGGTTGAATAATCAAATAATTGTTACGGGAATAGGCATATGTTTCCGCATATTTTTTGTTATTATATTAAAGGCAAATATGTCATCTTTTGTAGCACTGGGGTATTGACAGTACGACATCAATAATGGAGATCTATTGAAACAGGAGCTTCAATTCTTTGAGTCTACAGTTTTTGTATCTGATGCAATATTATGGGAGATAGTTTGTAACAAAACTAGATAGGAAAAGGGACGGTATAGCTTTAACTGGAATTGTTAGTGTCTGAAAGGGTTTGAATAATATCTATAAAGACTCTTTTAGAGATATTTCCTGACATGGACTACTAAATGTGCCCTGCAATAAGGTTTGGAAATTCTTGCTGGAGGGAAAACTACAAAATAAAAAAGGAAAAGTATGGCTGATTTCGGGTGCTAGGTTGAGTTACTATTGTTTTCACAAAACATATATAAACTTATATCATTTTCACAAAACATATATAAACTTATATCATTTTCACAAAACATATATAAACTTATATCATTTTCACAAAACATATATAAACTTATATCATTTTCATAAAACATATATAAACTTATATCATTTTCACAAAACATATATAAACTTATATCATTTTCACAAAACATATATAAACTTATATCATTTTCATAAAACATATATAAACTTATATCATTTTCATAAAACATATATAAACTTATATCATTTTCATAAAACATATATAAACTTATATCATTTTCACAAAACATATATAAACTTATATCATTTTCACAAAACATATATAAACTTATATCAACTATAGTCAAAATATAACTGAAATCCAACCTGTGTGTCAGGTTCCCATACTCCTATATGTAAATATGAGAATGATAATAGCACATTCTCTAAAAAACTGACAAGAAAATGGGAAAATTATTCTGATTTGAAAAAAAAAAAACATACGGAACTTTCAGATTATGTTACTGGCAAGTAATCTACAACTTCACTCAGTTTAAATTTTAGATGCATATATTTTAAATATATTTGATCAAATGCAATTATGTTTCCATACAAGCCTTTTATATTCATATTTTATGGGGTTTTTTTTATTTCTTCTGTTTATATACCCTCTTCATAAATGAATCACATGTGCTAGCACTCAGTCCATGCAGTCCAGTCCTGCTTTACAAAAAGTTCATTATTTTGAGAAACATTTTAAGAACAGCAGTAAAAACTTAGCACACATTATTTATTGGCTGAGAGTCCATCACTAGTGAAAGCACACTTCTCTCTCTTAGTTTGAAGTTGTAGCCCTTTTTCTTATACATTTTAGCCTTTTGATCAATATTTTAAAAGGAACAACTCATATAACTCATATAATGCACCTTTCAATATTCAACCGGGGGTGGGGGATACATATACAGAATGGTCCAGAATTGCTCTAGGGTGAGGATGTAATATGCTCCAAAAAAGGAAAAATCTTGAATTCCCCTGGGTCAGTCCTCTGCACCCATCCTGGGGCAAAATGTTTATAAAGGCATAGTCTCAAGATGAGTGGATCATTAAATGGAGGAAAATATACAAGTAAATCACTTACAACTTTGGGATATTTCTCAATGACCTATATCATCCCACTAGTCTCAGTAGATGTGTTGTTTACCATGCATGGTCTTCCAGAACATGAGACTGATACAAGGTTTGCTGCATCAACAGCTTACACCACATTCCCCAGGGTAAGATGAATGGCCATATTGCCTGGAATGAAAGCTATGCAAATAAGATAAAAGACAAATGGCAGATCTATGTGTTTTCCAAGTACTCACCGCCTTCCGCCAAATCAGAATTTCCACTGAGTTATTTAGTTGTCAGCATAAAAGCTTTCTGTTGCTGTATCACAACCAGAAGTAAGTTAAAGTGAAGAAATAATGGTGACATTGTGAATATGTAAATTTGTGAAAGATTGTGGGGAAACTAAAACAGAATTATTCAGAAAGAGAAAGAACCCAGCTGATCAGCTCAGTCTTACAAAATCCATTTTCCAAAGATGACATGGCAAAGTGCTGACTGTATATATTTGAAAGTCTTTTTGAGCTTGTAACAGAAACCAGCTGTCCGGTTTGTGCGGTTGGATTGATCCTAGATCGGAGGAAGATCATTTATCATCCAGTTGGCTTTTGGTTTTGAAAGTACCAGACAGGCAAATTGATAACCAATTTTCCCTAATCGGTTTGGTGAAACAGAAAGATGCTTTAAAAAATATTTGGCATTAGTCTAGAATGTTTCTGTGTTTACCCAGGCTGGGATATGTCTGGGTTTTTATTTTGATGTTTGATGTTGGTGAGATTTGTTAAATAAACAATACATTTGTAGACATGGAAACAAAAGGTTGTTATTTCCTTTGACTGTAATATGTAATTACTTTAAATCTGTACACAGTGCAGGTCCTTTATAAGGCTGTTCCAGTATCTGAATGTAAGTACTGCGTTCTACTGGATCATCTTGTGTTGCACCTTTCCATTTGAAGCAGTGAAAATAACCTTTCATGGCTTTGTCAGTTGCTCTCAAAAATTGTCAATTATTGTTCCCATGATTGATTCTCAGTCTCCTTGTGTTGTATTTGGAGCATTTAGTTGTATTAACCCTTTCCCTCATAGAGGAAACCATGAAAAGACCTATGCGAACAACATAAAACCAGATCAGCCTGCGAGTAACTCGCAGGCTGATCAGGTTTTATGCTGTTCGCTGCTCCTCAGTGGTCTGGTTATGAGGATTTTACAATTAAATTTGGTAAGGTTTGAGTTTGGCTTTCTGCAGATCAGGCTTTATGTGGTACCTATTGAGTGCATCAAAATGAGTATATATGAGGGAAAGGGTCAAAATGAGTCTATATGAGGGAAAGGGTTAAAGACTTGAATGACTGTTAGATTTAAATCAAAATATGCTGAAAACCCATAGGACAATGAAACAAATTCATGAATATCTCTAGTTTTTTGCACCATGTAATGATATGAGTTTCCCCATCTTTTTTTCCATTCTGAAAATGAAGTAGAGAAATGCAAGAGTAATAAAGTACAATGGTTTGGAATATTTGTGTTTGTGAATTGGATGCATTTCAGTGAATTTCACCAACACATAGCCAAATCCTATGATTATAATATCAGTGCTAAAAGAAATTGATAAATGAAGTTTCTACCAAAAAAGAAAAAGAATCTGATCAATTTTTATTTTGTTAAAGCAGAGATGTATAAAAAAGATACACACCTTTTTTCTGAAACCGCCAGCACCCTCAAGTTCAACGTGATTCAGAAACGAGATTGGAAATCAAAACATTCATCTTGAATTTCATACGTATTCACAATAAGTTCCAATTGATAATTTTAGTTAATATAGGTTTGATATGGTTATTTTGTTTAGTTACTTATTTGTTCCATTACTTTTGACATAAACAGACATTAGTGAGGTTGATCGACCACACAACGAGACGTAATTAATGAAATCAATAAGTAAGCAATCATTCTACGTGATTGCCTGCAAAGATTTATGTTAATAACACTAGTCAATTTTTAAAATAACAGCAAGACCCTCTCTCTCTTTTATTATAAATAAACTAAAAAAATTATATGCTCTAATTATGCGTCCGTGCTCCTCTTTCCTTCTTTTATACTCACTTTAGCTAAAATCAGTTGATTTACTAAATGTATAAAGAAAGTAATAAGATTCTCCCAAACCCCACCGAAATGTCCGGTTCTTGTGTGACAGGTGGGTGTGCTTTTATTAACTCTCGAGGCACATGATAAAGTGCCTTATTTCAGAAAGCTGTATAACACCTTATTTATGTCTCTGGTTAAGAAAAAAATACTTTCAAAGTACTCCAAAGATCTGTATTTGGGGACACATATTGTTTTTTGTCCTGTCTGTATGTTTGTTGGTTTGTCAGCAACTTTAAAATTTGCAGGCCATAACTGAAAACCTATACAAGGTATTATAAACTTGATTAACTATGATATACTTGAAAACAATACAAGGTTTTGACTTGAAACTCCATATATAAATTGATGACAACAAGGAAGGGTGCAGTGACAAAGAACCATAACTCTATGTGGTTCACTTTTTTTAATGTCTTCCTCTTTTTTCCTCTTTGGAGCAAAACTCCTCATAAACAATACAAGGTAAAAACTTGAAACATGCATTATTTTTATTACGTTTCATATTCCATTAGTTTCAATGATGATTCATGGTCCCAGTTAGCCCCATTAATAAGCCGCTCTCGGCACGACATGCTCTTTTTGGTAAAGGTTGTCACGCCTCTGTGCCCTGTAGAGGATAAAGTCACATGGAAAGTAGAACAATATCACAAGTTACGGGTACGCAATGGTGGACTAGGTCTCTGTACATTATCGAAATGGCTACACATTGTAAAGAGAAAATGCTATATTCACTTAATACCACTGAAGCCACATTTTCATGCAAGATTTCATTCCTTGGGCATAATTATGCATAAGACTTCATATGACAGAATATTGACCATTTTGGCATTTGACCAATTCGGCAGTTTCTTGATTGCATAAGTATGGATGAACACAACTGCCACATCTAGTATTTCTTAGGATGACTTACATAACTGGGATAGGCATCGAATGACCCATTCTTTGTGGATGTCGGTTTTATTCAATTGTCTAATTCCATTTTATTAGATCATTGTGTCTAGTTGGTGTAACTGATGGTTTTTATTGTGACAGAAGTTCCATTATGTCTAGAAATATTGATATCTCACATCGCTATTTTCTGCGAGACTGTCAGGTGACTGGCAGCAATTGTTCCATTGTAATGTTAAATGTTTCAATTTATCGGGCACTTTCTTTCACAATGTTTAGCGGCATTTTGAATAATTCGATAAGGTGGTTTTCTGCGTGTACTAAACTGTTCTATATTACGATGTTTTTTTTATCTTTATATTTCAGCATTACTTTCAATCTCATAATAAATTTATGAATAAATTGTTCCCTTTGAAAAGCATATTTCATCCACACCTTTAATCGTTTGACAAGTATACGAGATTTTTTGACACATGAATACCTGACTGCCAATCAACCAATCTATATGATTAAACAGTGGGAGATAGTCTATGGTACAAATGCAGTGAATCAGAATCTGCAGCCCTCTTATGTAAAATTCTGAACTCATTTACATAAATTATCTGAGGATCTTGAATTCCAGAATTAGTCTGAATATAACATTATTGGTTTTAACTTCAGAACTGGTAAGCCTTAATTCCTTACCTATAGACGTGTTTCAGTGCCTTGGCAAACAGAGCAGGGTCAAATTTCACCAACAATTCTTAGCACTAAGTAAAACTTAAATACTTAAGTGAGAATTTCATTAGTCTTGTTTCTTTGATGAAAATACCCAAATATTTCCTTTCTTATAAACTGTTGTTAGTATTTAAGGTAATCATTTATTTCAGCTTAGTCATGTACTTAAATATTTTATTAAATAATAATGGTAGAATGTGTATCTATCTAAGTGTAAGAATTTAAGTATTACTTTGGGCTAAGTATTGTTGGTGGAAATCGACCCAGGTCCTGATCAGATGCTTTTCTCAGATGCTGTCTGATCAGGGTCTCCTCTGTTTGCTTATCCCTTTCCCTTATAGAGGACACCATGAAAAGACCTATGCCAACAGCATAAAACCAGATCAGCCTGCGAGTAACTCGCAGGCTGATCAGGTTTTATGCTGCTCGCTGCTCCTCAGTGGTCTGGAAATGAGGATTTTGTAATTAAATTTGGTAAGGTTTTACTGTGGTTTTCTGCAGATCAGGCTTTATGTGATACCTATTGAGGGCATCAAAATGAGTATATATGAGGGAAGGGGTTTTACCACACTAAAGCTCAGACTTTACACAGTCTTCATGACATTATTTCATATGCCATTTTAATTCAGTAAATAATGCGTCAAGTCATGAGTATTTATTAAGTAATGGTTTAGTTTAAGAGATGCTCCATTGTTCGGCTTAACTTCACAATATGTCTCAAATCAAAAGCAATTTGTGCATTTCATTCTCCTACCAAAACTTTCTTCCAAGTCATGTGTTAATTAGACAAGAACAATAGCTCATATTGTATGTTAATTGTTTAAAAAAAATCAAAATACATTTATATAAATGAATAAATGAATTGTTGTAATTACCAGAATACAAGTTTTATCTAAGACAATATTCTTTACCAAATTGCTAACCCACTTAAAAACTTAATCATTGATTTTCATTTTTGATCCTCCCTTCAGTAAATGGCCTTACTGTCAATATAATTCTTAATTTTTGTATTGATCTTACATCCAATTTGGGTTCATCTGCACTGTAATATCAATATCAGCTTCAATACTGCACTTCTGTGATGGTCTTTACTTTAGAGTATCAACCTTAACCCTTTCCCTCATATAGACTCATTTTGACGCACTCAATAGGTATCACATAAAGCCTGATCTGCAGAAAACCACAGTTAAACTTTACCAAATTTAAAAAAATCCTCATTTCCAGACCATTGAGGAGCAGCAAACAGCATAAAACCTGATCAGCCTGCGAGTTACTCGCAGGCTGATCTGGTTTTATGCTGTTCGCATAGGTCTTTTCATGGTGTCCTCTATGAGGAAAAGGGTTAAATTAAAAATTGTTGTATTTACTATAATATTAGCTTCGATATTGGTCTTAATTTAGGTATTGGTCTTTAATTCATTTTTAGCTTGACAATATGAAGCTATTATACTTACCCTGCCGTTGGCGTTTGCATTGGCGTCGCACCTTGGTAAAAGTTTCGTATACAGCTTAATATTATGTATGTTTCTTAATAACCAGCTATGCCTATTGATTTAATACTTCACTAAGATCTTTAGGAATGTTAAAAAACAAGTTAGGTAACTATTGACCAAATTATATGCAAATTATGGCTCTTTTATGAGTAAGAAATTTTGGTGCAAATTACTTTTGTGCTTATATCTCATCAATCAGTTATTGGATTGACTTGAAACTTCATATAGGTGTTCATGGGGCATCAAGCCATCAAATAAGAAACATCTTGGCTGAATTTATCATAAATCATGGCCCCTTCTGAACTTAGAAGTATTGGTTAATTTTGTGTGTCCCAAATATCAATGATTCATTCATCTGAAATCAAACCATATTTATTGATTTTATACTTCACTAAGATCTTCATGGGCATTAAACAAACAAGTTTGATAACTCTTGACCAAATTAAATGCAAATTATGGCCCTTTAAGGAGTAAGAATTTTGGTAAAAGTTTTGCATGCAAATAACTGTCATGTTTATATCTCAACAATCAGTTATGGGATTGACTTGAAACTTCATAATTATATGTGTTAATTGGGCATCAGACCATCAATCAAGCACATTTTAATATTGGTCTTCTTTATGTTAGAATTGGTTTGAATTAGCTTTTTGTTTTTACCTCTGTATTAGACTTAGGTTCAATGTTAGTCTTTATACCTTTTTATTAGCTAACCAGAGCACAACTTGCTCTAGATGAGCAATAGTGATCTTCTTCTTCTTTGAAATCGTTGTTAGAAATTAATTTCTTTTGGTACAAATGGTCACCTCACCATTGTCTACCATATTATTATTCCTAAAATAAATTCACTCCAATGAATAATGAGGCCTCCAGATGAATCTTTATCTGAAATTTGAATCTGGATACCACGTAATAAAAAAGGGTAATTTTTATGTACTCTTTTGAACAATCTAGGGCCATATGGCACTCTAGTTGATCTTAACTTCTGTTTTGGATTTAACCTAAGGGTTTGTCTGTCACAATAGCCTGTAAAAAGATGATTCTTTAAGGTCATATTGTATTCAAAAGCCAGATTTTTGACTGGGCCAAAAATAGTTCCTTGGTAATTTACAACTTCTCTCAGTAAAGGCCTTTAGGGCTACTTTGTCTCAACAATAGGATCTTATTTTCTTTGAACTGTTTAGTTCTGATTGTTAGTTCCTGTCTTAAATAATAAAAAGAGACATTTAAGATTCTTTTCTAATTTATTTCAGTCTGGTCCGATTGCAAAAAATCTTTTTCTTCACAGAGTCTTCAGGCTTTAGATGATTATAACTTCTCTTTGAAAATTGATTTTACCATACAGAATGCATTAGCATATTTAAATTTCTGTTGATATTCAGACTTATTTTCCATATGAATTTTAGTGTAAGTAAGAACTGGATTTTTAACTGACATTCAGCATTGCCAGGATTTGAATTTTTTCTAAGCAGTCAGATGAAGTTTTGTAATGCTAAGTACTTCACTCTGCTAGGCATGTGAAGATGTTTTTGAAATGGGCTGATTCACAGACGGCAGTTTTTGAAATTAGATTAACCCTTTCCCTCATATATACGCATTTTGACGCACTCAATAGGTACCACATAAAGCCTGATCTGCAGAAAGCCAAACTCAAACCTTACCAAATTTAATTGTAAAATCCTCATTACCAGACCACTGAGGAGCAGCGAACAGCATAAAACCTGATCAACCTGTGAGTTACTCGCAGGCTTATTTGGTTTTATGCTGTTTGCATAGGTCTTTTCATGGTTTCCTCTATGAGGGAAAGGGTTAATAACTGACAATAAAATTTCTTCAAAATATGACAGTATAAACCTCGTCAGGAGAGAAAAAGTCTCTTTCTAGTATCATGGTCTCTATGCCAACTAGATTTTGAAGAGACATCATTTGGCAGTTGTTACCTCCCCTTGCAAGGAATGAACGCTTTTCATCATATTGATAGCACCATAGCTATCATTCTTGTCTGTACTAAGTGGCACTGGGGGACCATACAAGAACCATTTGCTGTGTAGTTAATGTCAGACTGTATGGTCAGCTGATGGCCTAAGGATGGAAAAACAACATGTTAGAAGGACTGATAAGACTTACAAATGTTTATTCAGGGCTGTGGATTGGTAAGAATGTAGATAAGGCAGGGATGACGGTGGTACTCCTGGGAAGTTGCCCATTTGTCTTTGATTTAGTTTGGGTGTTAACATGCTGCCTAATGGCTCTGTGGAATAATCCCTGAATTAAATGGGTGGGAAATATAATAAAGCACAATAGTTTTATGAAAAAGCCAACACTTATACTTTGTATTGATAAGATGGCTTATGTCAGATTTTGCAATGAAAATTTAAGCACCACCTTCATTAATGTTGATGTAAAGTCCCTTGAAATGGTTCTGCTACATTTCAGACCTCATGGCCTTTCAAGGAGATAACCAAGGTTTCCTAATGTTTCATTAGGTTACCTTGGTTATCTTGGTAGAGGTTAAGTGGTCCAAGACTTAGTGGGACCATTACAGGAACTTTACCTTAAGAGATTTTTTTTTCCATTTATTATTAAGGGCAGCTGCTAAAAGCAGTATCAAAGCAAATCTTAGTACTTAGGACTTTGTTCTTTTGTGTAAACCATGTTAACCATTGATCACATGATATTCCAGTGTTGTGATTGGATAGTCTGGTATCTCTATTTGAACATCTATAAACACTGGAAAGGTCCAATGAAAATCATTTTAGTTTATTCAGTCCTTTAGGTAAAGATTTTTTCCCAAATGATACCAGAAAAAAAAACTTTTTGTTCAAACTTAAGTTAAATATATTGGTAGATTGATTTTGAAGGTGCTATCAGAGAACATTTGCATCTCCCTTTAACACTGTATTTGGAGTGCCATTTTTCATCAGACCTCGAAGTCCTGGGAAAAATTAAACTTTTTACAGTCAGATCACTGTATACAATATTTATCTCACAAAGACTTAAAATCAGTCTTGTGTTGTTATTTGTTCCAATTGTTTGAACTAATGTTTTTAGGGAATTAAAGTGAATTTAAACATTTTGATTGCAGTTAAATATCCTGAAGTTTTATTGATTGCATAGAGTTCATTGAGGATATCTGTTTGTATACAATAGAGCGCCTGTGTTGTATTCGAGATATCCATCTTTATTTCTGTGCGATTGATAATGATGGTGGAAATGGGTACTGAAGTTGGATGTTATTACACTCATGATGTTAGTGCCAGCTCAATATTGCAATATTACTCTGAACATAGCTTCGATATTGATACATTTTAAAGTTATGTGGTGAGATCTGGCAAAAGATTTTTTGAAAGTGCTTTTATCATTTTATGAACAGAAGCTTTTATATGCTTATAGCAGACTTCAACAAATTGATTTCTATTCAGTTGAAATCCTGTATTAGTAGGCAGATGCAAGTGGTTAGAGTGTCCCCATCTGGGTCTGCTCTGTTTATGTGTTAACCCTTTCCCTCATATAGACTCATTTTGACGCCCTCAGTAGGTATCACATTAAGCCTGATCTGCAGAAAACCACAGTTAAACCTTACCAAATTTAATTACAAAATCCTCATTTCCAGACCACTGAGGAGCAGCGAACAGCATAAAACCTGATCAGCCTGCGAGTTACTCGCAGGCTGATCTGGTTTTATGCTGTTCGCATAGGTCTTTTCATGGTGTCCTCTATGAGGGAAGGGGTTAAAACAGGTCTACATGACGCCATGGTCCAGTGGTAAGATGCCCAAATGAGGATCTGAAGGTTGAGGGTTTAAACCCGGTTAGGGGCAAAGATTATTCGTACACCAACAAAGTACTGGTCCATCCCAGGAAGTTGGAGGGAATCAGGTAGTTGGAAAAGTGTTTTAATTTAGGTTTATGGATAAGAGCAGATTGTTGAATAGAACTTCCCATAGTGTAAACATGAATTTGTTTCTAACTTACATTTTTGAGGTTTAGTGTGGAATAATTGTATAAATTGTAGTAACTTGTTTTTTGAGACAGCATTGAATTGAACTAGTTTTTGAATAGACACCATGACGTGGTATCATTCCATCTTTATTTTTTTCTGGCATGATACCACAATGAGGTAGTACTAAATAATTTTAGGTAAATAAAGTTCCTTAATGACTGAAACTCTGTTGGAAGGACAGTAAACCTAAGAAAACAGATAGTATTGATAGACTTTAGTTGTTTGTATGATAAACTAGTATTTCAGTGCTATTAAAAAACTATAGAAAAAGTCCTGCAAATTGGTAGGATTTTTTTTACTGTTGGGATTTGTCTGAATTATTATGGATAGGGACCATGGGTTTCACATAAAAATCCTGCCTTGATGGCATTTGGCTGTGAAGCTGAGGGTTGCTGGTTTGATCCCCACTGGGAATTTTTTTGTATTTGAAAAAAATTGCCTGTTGACAGGCGTGCACCGTCTGTCACTTTTGTACTTGGTCGGTATGACTTACATCTCTGGATAGATATGTGCTTCATCACAATGTGCATCTTATGCTGTATGAAAATGTGAACATGGTAGTTTATACGCATGGCAGACTACAGCATCTTCCTTCCAAGTGTTCGTATTAACACCACACAACATAATTATACTTGAAACTGGATAACTCTCAAATAATATAATATCTATAATAAACCCGTGTAGTTAAAATGGGGACGTAAAATCACTTTTGTTGCTTTGTAACACTCTTGTACTGTGGCTGTCGAGGTTCCTCCAGAAGAGCTAGTAGACATGCTTTAGAACAATACAGAGAACCCTCTATATGGTGTTCCCCAGAAATGTTACTATTTTTAGATCTATCCAATTTCAGTGGATTCGCCATTAATTCTTGCAAACTGTGCAATTTTATTTATTTTCAAACACAAATAATACAACTACTAAATAGTTACTGGTTACTAGTTACCACGATACTCTGTATACACAGTGATGTTTCATAATGGCACCAAATTTGACACAAAAATCAGCTTGTTCTTTTAGCAAAATAGAAAAGTAGAAAAAATGTGCTATTGTAAAAGAATTCTGAAATGAGTGGTGCTGTTTTGTGTAAGGATTAACGGAGTTAATTTTGGTAACAAAACTTAATTTTCCTCTGAAAAAATCTCTGGTAAGATGGCATGTTCAAAAACACTGTACTGTTAATTATCATCTGCTACAGTTATTGAATATAAACCAGTTACACTCGGCATAACTTATGGGTATTTATCATTTGCTGAATGGTTAAGATAAAAAATGACAAAAAATGGAGTATTTATAAATTCACCACCTTTTCCTTTTGTAAGCATTTTTTTAAAAATAAAAAAACCTTTTAACCAGCCTTTATGTTTTCAGCCCAGCTGAAAAATAAGTTTTTGTTTCACTTGTTTTTTATAGATAGAAAGGTAAAAACCTCAAGTTTACAGTCATGTCCTTACACGTTAATGAGTTGTTTGTTTTTGTTTTGTAGAACATTTTCAATGCTGTTTTAATGATAGTTATAGGTAAAGAAAGTCATGCCTAGAGGAGGAACAACATACAGTGCATTGGATTTTTATAGGAAAGAGAAATTAAGTTCCAACTGGTTCTAAAGTTATCCAGATTGAAAAGATCTTAAGGTTTAATATGATTACTTAAACTTAAGTTTCCATTGGAAGCAATATTTCTCCATGATTTATACAAGTTAGATTCTGTATCTCGTAGATGTCTTAAATTTTTTACAAATACAAAAGAATAAAAGAGTATACAAAATTAAGAAATGATTTTATTAATTAAATATAAGTACAGGTAAATGAAAAATGACTTAATTATACAAAATTATAAGATAAATTGTGAATATATCAAAGGATGAATTAATTTTTGTTCAAGATACATGCAACCAGGGACTGATCTATATATACACATATGTGAATATAGAACCCCTAATACAACAAGGTATCACTGGACAAATAAAGTCTTTATGGTGAAACTCATTAAAGAAAGTGACTGATTCTATTTTTGACTGATTTAATTATGACAATTTTGAATGATTCTGTTTTTGACTGGTTTAATTATGACAATTTTGAATGATTCTTTTTTGACTGTTTATTATCTTTTATGATTTAATTAATTTTGTTTATTTATCTTTTATGATTTGGTAACAGATTCTCTGTAAGGCATTGTTCTGAGATCATTATGAACATTTTCTCCAATCTGGACAACTGAATTCCTTACGAAAACAAACTTTGAATTCTAGTGTTTTTATATCAACTCTGCAAGAAAATAGGAGAAATTAAGTACTGGCATGTGTTTAATGCTGCTTGTTTTATTGTGCAATATAAAGACAAGTTTAAGATCCGGCTCTGTAGATAAATCAAGGTGCAATGACACAGTATCCCTTGGTTCAAGACATTAATGATGAGAATCCGCTAAGTTTAATAGAGGGATAGCCTAGAACAGTTTCAGGCCAATAAAGTGAGGCTGATTTTTATATCTCATAGAGACATTATACAGTCTTATTTGCTTTCGCTCAGCAATAAGGTTTCCATACTAGCTTTTTAAGGAGAGTTTCATGCTGTAATGAAACTTCATGAGAAGAAGACAATGTATTTTATGTCTATATCAGCCTTCATTTAGCCACAATGAAACAAAAGTTTTGTCTGGAAGAAAGTAAATCAGTCTGGTGATAACAAGTATCAGACATTTACTCGATTTTTAGAATACTCAGGTATTCTGTTAGACAGATTAATCCTTTCCCTCATAGACGACACCATGAAAAGACCTATGCGAACAGCATAAAACCAGATCAGCCTGCGAGTTACTCGCAGGCTGATCAGGTTTTATGCTGTTCGCATAGGTCTTTTCATGGTGTCCTCTATGAGGGAAAGGGTTAAAACAGGTCTACATGACGCCATGGTCCAGTGGTAAGATGCCCAACTGCGGATCTGAAGGTTGAGGGTTTAAACCCGGTTAGGGGCAAGGATTATTTGTACACCAACAAAGTACTGGTCCATCCCAGGAACTGTTGAGAGGGATTAGCATCAGATGTAAGAACTTCCCAATCAGTGTAAAATGAATTTGTTTTAACTTTACATATGAGGTTTATGGGATAAGAGTAGTTCTAGGATTGATTGGACTAGTATAACCCTTTCCCTCATAGAGGGAACCATGAAAAGACCTATGCGAACAGCATAAAACCAGATCAGCCTGCGAGTAACTCGTAGGCTGATCAGGTTTTATGCAGTTCGCTGCTCCTCAGTGGTCTGGAAATGAGGATTTTATAATTAAATTTGGTAAGGTTTAACTGTGGTTTTCTGCAGATCAGGCTTAATGTGATACCTACTGAGGGCGTCAAAATGAGTCTATATGAGGCATGATACTACAATGAGGTAGTACTAAATAATTCTAGGTAAAAAAGTTCCTAAATGACTGAAACTCTGTTGGATAGTAAACCTAAGAAAACAGACAGTATTGATAGACTTTAGTTGTTTGTATGATAAACTAGTATTTCAGTGCTATTAAAAAACTATAGAAAAAGTCCTGCAAATTGGTGGGATTTTTTTTTACTGTTGGGATTTGTCTGAAAGGATTATATTATATTATGGATAGGGACCATGGGTTTCACATAAAAATCCTGCCTTGATGGCATTTGGCTGTGAAGCCGAGGGTTGCTGGTTTGATCCCCACTGGGAATTTTTTTGTATTTGAAAAAATTTGCCTGTTGACAGGCGTGCACCGTCTGTCACTTTTGTACTTGGTCGGTATGACTTACATCTCTGGATAGATATGTGCTTCATCACAATGTGCATCTTATGCTGTATGAAAATGTGAACATGGTAGTTTATACACATGGCAGACTACAGCATCTTCCTTCCAAGTGTTCATATTAACACCACACAACATAATTATACTAGAAACTGGATAAATCTCAAATAATATAATATCTATAATAAACCCGTGTAGTTAAAATGGGGACGTAAAATCACTTTTGTTGCTTTGTAACACTCTTGTACTGTGGCTGTTGAGGTTCCTCCAAAAGAGCTAGTAGACGTGTTTTAGAACAATACAGAGAACCCTCTATATGGTGTTCCCCAGAAATGTTACTATTTTTAGATCTATTCAATTTCAGTGGATTCACCATTAATTCTTGTAAACTGTGCAATTTTATTTATTTTCAAACACAAATAATACAACTACTAAATAGTTACTGGTTACTAGTTACCACGATACTCTGTATACACAGTGATGTTTCATAATGGCACCAAATTTGACACAAAAATCAGCTTGTTCTTTTAGCAAAATAGAAAAGTAGAAGAAAACTTTATGTGCTATTGTAAAAGAATTCTGAAATGAGTGGTGCTGTTTTGTGTAAAGATTAACGGAGTTAATTTTGGTAACAAAATTTAATTTTCCTCTGAATAAATCTCTGGTAAGATGGCATGTTCAAAAACACTGTACTGTTAATTATCATCTGCTACAGTTATTGAATATAAACCAGTTACACTCGGCATAATTCTATGAGCATTTATCATTTGCTGAATGGTTAAGATAAAAAAATGACAAAAAAATGTACATGAATATATTATGGGGAAAACATTTTGTTTAAAATTAAAGCAAAAGGGAGTATTTATAAATTCAGCCACCCATTTTCCTTTTGTAAGCACTTTTTTTTAAAATAAAATGTAAACCTGTTTTCAATTAAAATGCACCAGCCTTTATGTTTTCAGCCCAGCTGAAAAATAAGTTTTTGTTTCACTTGTTTTTTATAGATAGAAAGGTAAAAACCTCAAGTTTACATGTCCTTACACGTTAATGAGTTGTTTGTTTTTGTTTTGTAGAACATTTTCAATGCTGTTTTAATGATAGTTATTGGTAAAGAAAGTCATGCATAGAGGAGGAACAACATACAGTGCATTGGATTTTTAAAGGAAAGAGAAATTTCTCCATGATTTATACAAGTTAGATTCTGTATCTCGTAGATGTCTTAAATTTTTTACAAATACAAAAGAATAAAATAGTATACACAATTAAGAAATGATTTTATTAATTAAATATATGTACAGGTAAATGAATTATCAAATGACTTAATTATACAAAATTATAAGATAAATTGTGAATATATCAAAGGATGAATTAATTTTTGTTCAAGATAAACCGGGTCTATATATACACATATGTGAATATAGAACCCCTGTACAACAAGGAATCACTGGACAAATAAAGTCTTTATGGTGAAACCCATTAAAGAAAGTGACTGATTCTGTTTTTGACTGATTTAATTATGAAAATTTTGAATGATTCTATTTTTGACTGATTTAATTATGACAATTTTGAATGATTCTGTTTTTGACTGATTTAATTATGACAATTTTGAATGATTCTGTTTTTGACTGATTTAATTATGACAATTTTGAATGATTCTGTTTTTGACTGATTTAATTATGACAATTTTGAATGATTCTGTTTTTGACTGATTTAATTATGACAATTTTGAATGATTCTATTTTTGACTGATTTAATTATGACAATTTTGAATGATTCTGTTTTTGACTGATTTAATTATGACAATTTTGAATGATTCTATTTTTGACTGATTTAATTATGACAATTTTGAATGATTCTAATGTTGACTGATTTAATTATGACAATTTTGAATGATTCTGTTTTTGACTGATTTAATTATGACAATTTTGAATGATTCTATTTTTGACTGATTTAATTATGACAATTTTGAATGATTCTGTTTTTGACTGATTTAATTATGACAATTTTGAATGATTCTAATGTTGACTGATTTAATTATGACAATTTTGAATGATTCTGTTTTTGACTGATTTAATTATGGCAATTTTGAATGATTCTAATGTTGACT
>CM037782.1:71755167-71805167 GCA_021229015.1 Solen grandis
CACAATTAAGTTTGTTTGCACTCCAGCATCTTCATTTCTTAAGAAATCATCTTCAACTTATGACAATGCTTATTAACATAATCTCTCGGCCAATTTCGATTATGAATAATATCGGCCGATAATATCATCATTTATGACCCTTGTTATATTAAAAATGCCAGATTTCACTTTATTTCATTTTGAAGTTTCACGACAATGTTTATAGATATAATCTCTCAGTCAGGTTGAACTTCAGATTTTGACCGCAGGTACTTTTTGGTCTGTGAAATTGAAATGGTATGCAGTATAACTATGCTATAATATAATAACTTGTACAGGCAATGGAAGAACTTTTTTCTCAGGTGAGCGTCTTCAGAGCCACCATTGCTCTCATGTTTTTTAAACCGAAAAAATATTTTTGAAACTTGAAGGCCATGGATCTAATGCCAAGGTCCAAATGGGAAAAGTCCTCGACGATGTTGAAATACATAAATTTTCTTCCGATGTTTGAGCCATAAAAAACGGAGCAGTCCAATGAGAAATGGCACTGATTAGGCTTCGGAAATGGTCTGTTGAATGTTCACTGAAGTTTCGGCTATGGTCACAAAGCTTCTAGGATGTCCCCATAACAATGGGAAACCTATAGATTAGGGGATGTATCGTTGAGTACTTGCGAACCATCCTAGGTGCATCGGGAAAGATTTAAGAGATTGTGAGAATTTGGTGGTGGAATTAAGAATCAAAATCAAGGGAAGACAGCATCATCAAATTTCACAGTGCGCTTTTCAACCCTCGCCGAAATTCTGGCGAATATGCTGGGATCCAACCAGAAGATCGGGAATGTGTCACAGAAAGGTCGCCGAACAATCCAATATCCCCAAATCTCCCCCCCCCCCCCGATACGTCGGCGAGACATCACCGAAGCTTCGGGAATTCCTTGGAGGAAGAATATTTTGCAGAAGCTCCGGAGTATCCCCGTGGCGCGGATGCAAAAAGTGCGCCTGAAGTTTTTCTGGGAAGTCTCTGTGTGCAGACTGCTTCAAGATCGACAATTAGACAGTCAAGATTAACAAGTTCGAACCTAAACCAGCATATATTCCCTTCCATATTTTTGAGAAAATATGTTTGAAGTGAAAATAGATTTTATTTTTTCTCAGTCTTAAACAAAACTGTCTTTTACGTTATAAAACTGATGATTATTCAATGTATTCACTATTGATAGTATACACAAGTCACTTTTTTTTTCGGGGGCGGGGTCTTGAAAATATTTATTACATTTTATGCCAGTTTGTGATTGAAAATGCACAGGAAAACGCATATTTCTTACCTTTTTTTAAAAAAAAAGTCTAGGGGTGATCCCTGGAGGGAGTAATGCACTTTCAGTAATATCAGTCTCCCAGTCTATCCCCCCCCCCCACACACACATACACATTCCTTGTCGTGATTTTCTAGATCTGGGCCTGTAAACAAAACTGAAGTCAAATACAAGTGCACAGCAGTTATTCAATAACATGGCTTTGCGCAGGTAAAATAATAATGTATTTTATAAGTTACAGGTGAAAATACTGTCAAACTTGCATGGCAAAAAAAGTGCAAAACGAGCATATAATATTCATAGTGCTAGGGTCGAAATGTTAACAATAGCTATCCCAATGCTATGAAATTATGTATACTAGTATATTTTTTTTCTAAATAAAAAACATTAATGGACAGTTTTCCTTTACTTTTTCAAATATAAAAATATATATTCCCCAAGTTTTTTCCTCTTTAAAAAAACTGCTTTTTCATTTAATTTTATATTCGTAGCTTTATTTGCATGATAACACTAGAATGAGAAGATTTGGATCTTAAAATAAATATAAAAGACAAATTTGATTACATTTTTTGACAAAAATCAAAATCAGTTGTAAACGGCTTAAACATTTCAAATTAATTTTGCATATTTTAGCCATTAAAATCTCAAACTTGAGATTCAAATATTTAGATACGTTTTGATCGGACTTTATTTTAATATATTTTATTATAAATCTTAAATAATATTAATGGCGTATTTCACAACAGTGCAAATTTAATATATAAACAAAGAAGGAAAATCAAAACTAGCGAACAGAATATTTTTAAACTTTGCATTATTATAGAGAACTACACTTGAAACAAATTTATGAGATCAAACAGTAGCGCGGAGACCCCCATTTGTTCCCCATAAATTTGTTTTTAGCATGGTTCTCTATAATCATGCCAATCTTTTTGATCGTTTTGATTTTCCCTCTTAATCTATATATTAAAATGGCGCTATTATGAAATACGCCTTTCACTATCAGCTATGTAAAATTCATTATATCCATTACGTATGTAACCAACAAGGCCGTTCTAGTGACTGACGAGCAAATATTTAATGTAACCAACAAGAGCGTTCTAGTGACTGACGAGCAAATGTTTAAATGTAACCAACAAGACCGTTCTAGTGCCTGACGAGCAAATGTTTTATGTAAGCAAGAAGATCGTTCTGGTGACTGACGAGCAAAAGTTTAATGTAAGCAAGAAGACCGTTCTAGTGACTGACCAGCAAATGTTTAATGTAACCAACAAGACCGTTCTAGTGCCTGACGAGCAAATGTTTTATGTAACAAAAAGACGTTCTAGTGACTGACGAGCAAATGTTTAATGTAACCAACAAGACGTTCTAGTGACTGACGAGCAAATGTTTAATGTAACCAACAAGATTGTTCTAAGGACTGACGAGCAAACGTTTAATGTAACCAACAAGACAGTTCTAGTGACTGACGAGCAAATGCTGAATGTAACCAACAAGACCGTTCTAGTGACTGACGAGCAAATCCTTAATGTAACCAACAAGACTGTTCTAGTGACTGACGAGCAAATGTTTAATGTAACCAACAAGACCGTTCTAGTGACTGACGAGCAAATGCTTAATGAAACCAACAAGACCGTTCTAGTGACTGACGAGCAAATGCTTAATGTAACCAACAAGACCGTTCTAGTGACTGCGGCAAATTTAATGTAACAACAAGACTTTCTAGTGATGAGAAAATTTAATGTAAAAAAGACGTTCTAGTGATACGGCAATTTTAATTAACAAAAGACGTTTAGTGACTGCCGCATTTATGTAACCAACAAGATGTTTAGCGACGGCATTTTATGTAAGAAAAGATGTTGTGACTGCGCAATATTAATTTACAACAAGACGTTCTAGGACTGCGGCAAATTAATTACAACAAGCATTTAGTGATGACAGCAATTTAATGTACAAAAGACGTTCTAGTGATGGGGCAAGTTAATGTAACCAAAGCGTTCTAGTGATGACGGCAAATTTATGTACAACAAGACGTTCTAGTGACTGCGGCAATTTTAATGTACACAAGAGTTCTAGTGACTGCGGCAAATTTTAATGTTACTACAGACGTTTATGATGCGGCAATTTTAATGTACACAAGATTTCTAGTACTGACGCAAATGTTTAATGTACAACAAGACGTTCTAGTGATGCGGCAAATTTAATGTAACAACAAGACTGTTCTGTGACTGAGGCAAATTTATGTAACCAACAAGATTTCTAGTGATGCGGCAATTTTATGTAACAACAAGACTGTTATGATGCGGCAAAGTTTAATTTACCACAGACTTTAGTGATGACAAATATTTAATTAACACCAGACTGTTTAGTGACTGCGGCAAATTTTAATGTAACCAACAAGATGTTCTAGTGACTGCGCAAATGTTTATGTAACCAACAAAATGTTTATGATGCCGCACTATTTAATGTAACCAACAAGACTGTCTAGTGATGCGGCAAATTAGTAAACAAGATGTCTAGTAGCACATTATTACAACAAGATGTTTAGTGACTGACGAGCAACTATTTAATGTAACCAACAAGACTGTTCTAGTGACTGCCGCGCAACTATTTAATGTAACCAACAAGACTGTTCTAGTGACTGACGGCAAATGTTTAATGTTACCAACAAGACCGTTCTAGTGAATGCCGCGCAACTATTATGTACCAACAAGCTTTATGACTGCGCATACTATTTAATCAACCAAAGACTGTTCTAGTGACTGCGGCAATATTTAATGTAACCAACAAGACTGTTCTAGTGACTGACGGCAAATTTAATTAACCAACAAGACCGTTTAGTGACTGCGCGCAAACTTTTAATGTAACCAAAGAGACTGTTCTAGTGAATGCGGCAAACGTATTAATGTAACCACAAGACGTTCTAGTGACTGACCGCAAATGTTTAATGTAACCAACAAGACCGTTTAGTGACTGCGGCAATGTTTTAATGTAACCAACAAGATCGTTCTAGTGACTGACGGCAAACGTTTAATGTTACCAACAAGACCGTTCTAGTGAATGCCGCGCAAATTTAATGTAACCAACAAGACTGTTCTAGTGACTGACGGTAAATGTTTAATGTAACCAACAAGACCGTTCTAGTGACTGACGGCAAATGTTTAATGTAACCAACAAGACTGTTCTAGTGACTGACGGCAAATGTTTAATGTAACCAACAAGACTGTTCTAGTGACTGCCGCGCAACTATTTAATGTAACCAACAAGACTGTTCTAGTGACTGCCGCGCAACTATTTAATGTAACCAACAAGACTGTTCTAGTGACTGCCGCGCAACTATTTAATGTAACCAACAAGACTGTTCTAGTGACTGCCGCGCAACTATTTAATGTTAACCAACAAGACTGTTTAGTGACTGCCGCGCAACTATTTAATGTAACCAACAAGACTGTTCTAGTGACTGACGAGCAAATATTTAATGTAACCAACAAGACCGTTCTAGTGACTGACGAGAAAATGTTTAATATAACCAACGAGACCGTTCTAGTGACTGACGAGTAAATGTTTAATGTAACCAACGAGACCGTTCTAGTGAATGACGAGCAAAAGTTTAATGTAAGCAAGAAGACCGTTCTAGTGACTAACGAGCAAATGTTTAATGTAAGCAAGAAGAATGTTCTAGTGACTGACCAGCAAATGTTTAATGTAACCAACAAGACCGTTCTAGTGACTGACGAGCAAATGTTTAATGTAAGCAAGAAGACTGTTATAGTGACTGACGGCAAATATTAATGATACCAACAAGACCGTTCTAGTGACTGCCGCGCAACTATTTAATGTAACCAACAAGACCGTTCTAGTGACTGACGGCAAATGGTTACAATGTTTACCTACAAGACTGTTCTAGTGACTGCCGCGCAACTATTTAATGTAACCAACAAGACTGTTCTAGTGACTGCCGCGCAACTATTTAATGTAACCAACAAGACCGTTCTAGTGACTGACGGCAAACGTTTAATGTTACCAACAAGACCGTTCTAGTGACTGCCGCGCAACTATTTAATGTAACCAACAAGACTGTTCTAGTGACTGCCGCGCAACCATTTAATGTTACCAACAAGACCGTTCTAGTGACTGCCGCGCAACTATTTAATGTAACCAACAAGACTGTTCTAGTGACTGACGGCAAATGTTTAATGTAACCAACAAGACCGTTCTAGTGAATGCCGCGCAACTATTTTATGTAACCAACAAGGCCGTTCTAGTAACTGACGAACAAATGCTTAATGAAACCAATAAGACTGTTCTAGTGACTGCAAGCAAAGGTTCAATGTAACCAACAAGATGGTTCTAGTGACTGACGGAAACTATTTAATGTAACCAAAAAGGCCTTTCTAGTGACGAGCAAATATTTAATGTATACAACAAGGCCTTTCTAGTGCAAATATTTAATGTAAACAACAAGGCCATTCTAGTGACAAGCAACCATTTAATTTAACCAACAAGACCGTTCTTGTGACTGACGAGCAAATATTTAATGTAAACAACAAGGCCTTTCTAGTGACGAGCAAACATTTAATTCAACCAACAAGACCGTTCTTGTGACTGACGAGCAAATATTTAATATATCCAACAAGGCCTTTCTAGTGACGAGCAAACATTTAATTTAACCAACAAGACCGTTCGCGTGACTGACGAGCAAAAATTTAATGTAACCAAAAAAGGCCTTTCAAGTGACGAGGAAATATTTAATGTAACCAACAAGGCTATTCTATTGACGAGCAAATGTTTAATATATCCAAAAAGGCCGTTCTAGTGACTGATTAGCAAATGTTTAATGTAACCATGAAGGCAGTTCTAGTGACTGACGAACAAATATTTAATGTAACCAAAATGACCTTTCTAGTGACGAGCAAATGTTTATTATTTAAGTGCATTACATATATCACATCTGGATATAGGAAACCGACACCTCCAATGTGAGATACCTTTATAATAATAACGATAATAATAATAACCTTTATATGTAGAGGATAACATATCTGGGAAAGCCATGTTTCCATATGGCCCTCATAAGAAATACATAATGCAGTTTGAAGGTATTAAAAGAATAAAATAACTACCACAATATATGATATATGATGAAAATGATTCAACTTCTTTTAAAACATGAGTGTATGCTAAAATGTCATTTAATTTATTATTACATTGCCGGTTAATTTAGTATCCCTCTTTCCATGGATATGTCTAAAATTTACCTGTAATTCTTACGGAAATGTCAAACAAGCGTTTCGAAAAAAAAGTCATAAATGACTCATGATTCATAATGTATTTTGATTTACGTACGCATCTTTGAGTGAATACTAAAAAGCAGGAACCCAGAAAATGAATACAAATATAACTAAAAGCAACTGCCTTGTACTATATACATTTCCTTTATATTGGCATCTGTTGGTTTTCTTTACTCACCACGTGAAATCAACCAACTATTTACGAATGATAGTTATATTCCGCATTTATGTAAAGCCAATATGGTGGACATTTTAACTTATTTGATATTCGGTTTATACAAATTCAATAGTTTAATATCAGATCGGAAACAAAATGCTTTATAAGAAGTATTCCTTCTATCGTACAACATGAATTGCAAAGACACATTGGGTTGTTTTCATGAAAGAAATTAAACAGTTACTGTAGTAGTTCAGGTAAATAATAATAAAGGAGAAAGAAATGAAGTTGAATATATTATTTTAAATTTCTCTACTTGTTTCGGAAAGTAGTTTGACATGCCTTAAACACAAAATTTAGGTATAGAATCAATATATGTATTTACCGAAGAAAATATTTACACTTTAGTAGAGTTGCTGGATGAAATGTTCCCATATACAAGGAGATTGGAGTTTATAGTATCAAAAAGAAATATCGATCGTAAGGAGTAGCAAAAAATATCTTTAAAAAGATAAACCGTGGCATTCTTTGCTGAAATAATAATATAGATGGGAGTTGACACTTATATAAAAACTAGATGTGGGTGTTCCTCGGAACACTTGTGTCGCCTGCATTTAAGCATGTTTGATAAAAGAATTGACTAGAAAATCGATCTTTTGACAAATTATTGATAAAGCATAATCTATTTTGTGAGGTACAAAATAACACCAAATCACACACACACACACACACACACACACATATATATATATATTTTTATTTTTTTTTTGGGGGGGGGGGGGGATAAAATATTCAAACAGTGCAATATGTAATAATTTTCCCGAGCACTTTGCGACAACAGTCTTCACATAGATGATTCAAGGACTATTGTCAAAAAATTAATAACAAAAATGACGTCTTAACGACACAAAGTTAATATATAATATGTTTGCATGTAGCAAACATTTAATTCAATTCGAAGTAACTTCTTGTGCTGACTAGCACTAAATATCCTACTACTTAATGTTTAGGCAACATTCAAATACTTTAAAACATACCTCACGATAAATCAAAATAATATAAAAAAGGACTAATCACAAGACAACAGTTATCATTCTGCAACAATGCACTCATGAGATCAATTCCACGTTATTAAACAAAGTAATCTCAATACTTTGCATGTTTAGCTCAGACAAAAGAGTCTATGTACAGAACAAAGATTTAATAACTCAAGAAAAAGAGACAGCAAGTTTATTCATTAGTGCACTCATCAACCATTGGATCTAGAAAGTTACAAGTCAATCACTACCTTAATTTCGAGTTATGCCCAGAACCATTAAGTCAGGAAAACATACAGGGAAAACTTCCAAATCATAAAAAGTATCATTTTCAGCACTGCACTACAAAATACAATAACTTCCATCTATATATTATGATGAAATGATTCAAACTCTTTTAATGTATGTGCTGAAAAAATTAATGACTGAGAATGCGATAATAAGTATCACTCTTTGCGAAAGATAAGTAAAAGTTATCCTTATTTTACTGCACTGTCTCAAGAATTTTCATAAATATTATTGAACAGATCCAAATTATTTTGATTATGCGTGCAAATTTAGACTGAAAATCAAAAAGGGAATAACTCATAAATAAAGTCATAGTTATCATCTTGCTGCCTGCACTCCTACCTCATTGCTCTATCCTGATTGTTAGGTTTCAATGATACCCGTCAAATACTTTTTATTATGATGACAAAACATTTAAGAAACATATGAACATTAACAAAGGGAATATCAATAAATATGAAATCATGGTTAATTCATAGTGCTGCTATCAATACCTCATGTGATTTCATCCATGTTTTAAGTTTCATGTGATTCAGAAAATACTTTTGATGTAGTAGGTCCGGTACAAAAATAAAATAGAAAAAAGGTAATAATCTAAAAATTTCGAAGTCTGAGTTACATGTCTTGTGCACTGCATCACAACTCATGGTATTATCAATTTTAAGTTTCAACGAGAAATATTAACTTTTCGAGTTATGCTGGAAAGATAGTGACCGAACGGACGCGAACGATCACGCGACGACGCCGACGGACGTAGCAAAAAGTATCTTAAAGTAGCCGTGCATGCTTGCGCGAAACACAATTAGACATTATAAGAATACTTGGTTGAAATGACTAAAAGATTAAAGACAAAAATAGACAATATTATTTAGATAGCATAGTTTTAAAAAGACGGAAATTATGTTTTACAATACACGAATTATAGTCCTCGCATTAATATAGATCCTAGCGTTATCATAAAGACAGTTATCTAAAGCCGGACACTAAGCCGGACCTAAAATTAAGGCAAATTAGCAAGGCTTAAAGTGTATATTGATTGTTACGTTATATTGTAAAGGCGCCATTGAAAAATAAATCCATTTTTATATATGACGTAAACCTTTTTGCAGAAGTAAATATTTGTGAAAATGTAAGTCAAAAGCTATACTGCAAGAACGTATTTAATTGTGCATATTGTCAGCACGTCCTGTCGAACGATTTATCTCAGAGATATGGCCCTTTGTATTTTTGTCGCAGTCTCGTTCGAACTCATTCTAAAAAACCCATGGCTTTAATTTGATGAAACTTAACAGGATTAATAAGTATTATGTCTAGTTGTACATTTTGTCGGTATTTTTGGTTGGGATTAGTTATTACAGAGAAATCACCTTTTGCATTTTAGCATTTTGTGCATACATTCTTGTCCGCTCTTGTTCTACAAAACTCCTGACTTAAATAGGGTGAAACTTCGCAGGATTTATCAGTACAAAGTTTTATTGTGCATATCATCAGCATGTTTAATTGGGATGTTTGTCAAAGAGTTCTTGCCCTTTTTAGCAATACAATGTACCTACAAATTCCTGTCCGCACATCCACAAAACCCCTTGCTTGAAGTAGACGGAACTTTACTGGATTGATCGGTACCAAATGCAGCTATGCATATCGTCAGCGCGTTTGGTTTGGATGTATCGTTACAGAGTTACGAAACTATGTTTCTTATTTTAAGCAACATATTGTCCGTACAGATTCTTATTAGAACTTTTTCTCTAAATCTTTTTGCTAGAATTTAATGAAATATAACATAATTAATAGGTACGAAGTCTTCTTTAAAATATCATCCACATGCTATGTTTTCTCACAGAGTTACTGTCCTTTACGAGGGTACTTTAGAGTGAATACTAGCTAAAGCAGTTATCAAGACAACGTAATTGCATCTGCGGCATTGATACTCATGTCTTTCGGTTCTTCATGACTAAAAAGAACAAACAAACAAACAAACAAAACAAAAAACACCAGTACTGTGATAAGAAAAATAATCCTATTCACAATCTGCGATTACGTGTTTTTACTGAAAAATACCTCTAAGATGATTTCCTTATACATGCTAACCGACCCCTGTGGTCGAGTGATTAGAGCGTCTACTTCGGGAGCGTGGGTTCAATCCCCGGCCGCGACATACCAAAGTCGTAAAAAATTACTGTTATAGCTCCCTTGCTTGGCGCTCAGCATATAAGGGTAGTCGCAAGACTGATTGGCCCAGTGTCAGGATCATGTGACTGGGTGTGGTATCATGCCACATGTCTAAGGCGTGATACTGCAGTGTGGCAGCACTATCTGTCTCAGATATCGTCTCCAAATGACTGAAATACTGTCGGTGGGACGTTAAACCCAACAAACAAACAATACATGCTTAAGAAACATCAAACGCCTTAATGCTCCTTTCAGTAGCCATGACTTCTCAGACGAAGAGGCAAAGGAACTTCCTTAGCTTTAGAAAGAAAGAATAAACAATCCTGTGTTGGTCCATTTATTTATTGTCTAACAATGCTCACATTTACATGTCAAGTATATACTGAAAACAATAAACTTAATCTAAATTATGCAAAAATTTGCAAGAATAACCTCGACTGCAGGAAAAGTTAAATTCCACATATTTTTTAATATTCAATACCCTGGCAATAGGGTATTTGATTACGGTGAATTATCATCTTGTAAACCTTTATCCAGATGTTCAGTCAATAACAGGGTCCATGGGGCCCAGTCCCTTCTGCCCATTCTGTCAATTTCTTGTCCAGTATATCAGAGGGTATATACGCACTGACGGTTTTCCGTTGACTTCATAAAGAGATGGAATTCAGACTAAGACTTACTTCTTTGTATTTACCATGAGCTGAGACTGACCACTGGATGTCATAAACCGTTTATTGGCGGTAAAAACAACATGAACATTTTATTAAGCCTAAACGGCAGCCGAATTGGATTATCTTACCATAGTCACTTGGCACATAATTAAATATTAGTAGAAGATCATCACTAGTTATGAACACAAATATATGAATTTCTGCTAAGCGCTTTGAAAATTAAACAACAACAACAACAACAACAATAGTAGCATTTACAGTTTTATTAAGGTGTTGGCCATTAGTTTAAATGATGTTTACTTGTATCTTAAACAATTAAGGACGTTCATGAAATATTATTCAAAGTCTTAATTCTGAATTGAATGAATTGTATCGGCAATTGAATTTGATTTCCAATTTTATTTAGAATATGCAAACAATGAGAAATATCGAAACGTATACCCCTGTAGAAGACCATAAAGTCCTTCCGGTAGAACTATTGCAGAGGAATAGATACCATATCCTCTGATAGTGTAAACATTAAGATTCTAAACATTAAGATACAGTCCAAAGTGTTTTCGTCGGCGTTCACATATGCTTAATAGTACCGAGTACCAATCATATCTACAATATAACAGGTGTAACGTGTACTGGGTCTTATAAGCCTAGGGCCAAATTCTCAACTTGCTGATCAAACCAAAATCCTACGCTTCGCCCTTATATAATATTATATATAATTCCAATATAAAATACCAAACGTGTTGATGCACACCAGAGAAACCCTAATACACAGCCCTGTGTTAAAAAAAAGCAGCAGTCCGTGCGGAAATACTACAAAAATATCAAGTTCGAGCGGTGAACTGAATTAAAAGATTAGATTTTCGTGGGGCCAAAATTTAGTGTAAACTAGAATAAAAAAAAAAAATGCAACAATCTGTTCGAAAAATAATTGTTTAAAACAAATATTTATTAGCAATCAACTTATATATAAACAATGATCTACATGTTCAAATGCTAGCCTCGACTTTGCCTAAAACTATACTTAGCAACGGTTCTAACTCAACATTTTAAAATTGAGTTTTTGAATTTAAATTCCCCTTCCCTTTTTTGTAATTTACAAAAAAAAAACTTAAGTATTATGGACTATGACTTCCATACAAGGCATAATACCCTTGGTATCACTATGTATACATCTATCAAGATTGCTTTATAAATGATAAATGTGGATGCTAGAATGCAAACAAAAATAAATATGACATTTTTTATACTTCAAGGGCCATAATTTGAGATAGTGGTCCAATACCAAGTCAGCATTGGCAAGATAATAGGCATTAATATTACCACCAGGTTTTTGTAAGTTTACTTTCTAAATGTGGAAGCCTGGGTGCAATTTGAAATAGGCCTTTTTTTTGGGGGGGGGGGGATAATTTAAAGACAAAAACTGCAGATGTAATATGTTGATATCAGTCATAACTTAACTTTATGAAAAATTGAGAAAAAATATCTCCTTCGAAACTACTGGCCAGATTTCAAAATGTTTTAGTTTTAGTACAGATGTTACCCTGTAAGCTTTACGGATTGTATAAACATGATTTTATGCTACATGTAATTTAATATGCTTTATTTACCATGATTGTTGTACGTTAGTGTATGGGAATTGTATAATTATCATATCATAGGCTACCGGGGCTTGTTCAACGCAGAAACAGTAGGCCTTTTCGTCGCCGAGTCGATTTTCTACAAAGGCAATATGAGTAACGAAACTGCTTGAAAAATGTTTTAGACACTATGGGACCAAAGCAATACATTTTATCGTCAATGCACTTTTCAATGACCACTGTCACAAAAATACGATACCGATAGTTAATAATAAGTAATGTATTCAATTGATAACACAAGTAATGTTTGTTTTTTCAAGAAGTCGCTGGTTCCCCTATATCACATTGTAATTGTCACAAAAGCCGATGATCAATTCGAAAATAGAAGTATCGAGAACGGTTTCCAGGTCACCGATTCAATAAGGTAGCCGCCAGTCAAAACAAAAGCCAAATGTGTGCAATTCATTTGAACCAAAATCAGGATTATGCCACCAGCATAGTCCCTCAAAAGTCAAAGACGTCCTTAAATGGTCCAGTAACTTGTGTACACGTGTTAATTCCTACATCGTGGTACCATTACTGACCCTACACAGGGAAATCAACAAGTGATACTTGATAACCACTGAAGCACACAGAAAATGAAAAGTGACGTTTGACACCCAGCGGAGCAAACGGAAAAAATAAAAATGACACTTGATAACTGTTGAAGCACAGTATAGCTTAGAAGTGACACTTGATAAATATTGGAGTACGGGGGAGTTAAGAAGGGACACTTAATAAACATTGGAGCACATATCAACTTAGAAGAGACACTAGCACTGGTAAGCTTAGAAAGGGCATATATAACCGCTGGAGAAAAGGGAACTTAGAAGTAACACTTGATAACCACTGAAACACTGGGGAACTATGAAATAAAACTTGAAACCTAGAAGGGACATTTAATAACCTAAAACGGACACTTGATATCGGTTTTAGCACAAGGAAACTTGGGAGTGAGACTTGATTACTGTTTGAGTACAGGAGAGCTTAAAAGTGACACTTGATAACCACTGGAGCACGGGGAGGCTTTGAAGTAACACTTGAAACTTAGAAATGACACTTGAAACTTAAAGTTGATACTTTATAACCATGTGAGCACAGGGAAACTAAGATGTGACACATGATTACCAATAATGCCCCGCCGGTTGTCCTTATGTCAGCAATTTTTATTATCGATGCCGTAAGCGCTTTGTTGGAGGTCCACCGTATATCGATAAGCATTTTTAGATATGTTGACTTTCAAAGCAATCTTCTTTTGCGTCCATGTAACTGTCGATTATAAAGGCATATTTCATTTTCCAAAAAATTCCCTTTTTTTTTTTTGTTAAACCATGGCTGAATTAAATGGATATATATCGCTGAAATGGAATTGTTCACGTGAATGTCCAGAAACATGCTTCGCTAAAATGGCGTAAAATGAGAGAATTATATGTCAACCCTTTTCATGAGACATTGTCATAATGATCGAAACTGGGTGGTTGAAAATAAAATAAAAAAGGGTGTCAAGATGACACAATGTCGCTTAATTGAGAACAACAAAAATCTTAAAAGGTGTTCAATAGTTTTAATGCATCATAATCATTCTGATAAAGATGTAAATTCAAAACATGTTTTAAAACAGACACATAATCTAACCATATTTCATTTAAAGAACGGGCAAAAAAGTTAACTTGTTTTTTAGACTGGCGATAGCCGACAGTCTTACGTAGCTGTAAATCAAAAGCATACATTGTTAATTTGCACAATAACCACCGCGATTTCACCGTTTCGAATCACTAAGCGCTCAGTAGCGAATCAAAGCATTGCAATTGTGTACATCAGTTTAGCAAGGTTATGACCTTTTTAGGTGTCAACGTCGGCCCGATAAATCACGGCTGCGCCACGTTGGAGATTGCATTAAAATGGAGAAATAAGGTAAATAATATGATTAAACACGCTATATTTAGTTGTTGTCAATTTACTATGCCAATAAAATGTATTTTTACATTACATATGACGTTTTTAGAGAAAAATACTTATCTGCAAATTACACTCACACGCCAGCGTTTCCAAAAAGATATGGGGAAGTGAAAGTAGGGATAGTAATTCTTATTTATCTGAAACTTAAGTGTTGAAATAATGATAAAATGTGATAAAAGCTCATTTAGTAATATATAGGCATGCTCATGTTACTAAAATTCGGTCATAGTCATGCATTAAATACTCTATTTGCGCGGAAGGACTAGCTAGTGCAAGCTAGTAACGTTTTAGTCTCTGTTACAATGGTGAATGGAACATTATGAAACAAACTAAAGCGCTCAAGGCAATGACAGACTGCCGGCGGGTCTAACATGAAACAAGCAAAAGCTTACTTACTGCTTGTAACTAAAGTTGAGGAAATCGTGTGGGGTTATAAGTCCTGCCGACAGTCTTTCAGTGTATTGTGCGCTTTGATTCTAACACAGATGACTCAGTATCTTACAAAATTTTGTAGACAAACACAAGGAAATACTGCCCCGATCATCGAGTGACAACGGATTTTCTCCCATTGTCATAGATTTTAGTGTGAAGAAGTGGGTTACACTATGTAACTAACCAGTGTTACCAGCTCACACGTAATATGATCACAGTTAAATGTTATCTGTGTCGGTAATTCGAAATTAAGATTCAAAACAACACACAATAGTGCAGCATTGCTTCGATATCAACTCTTTTCCATTTTGTGAAATGTTTTATCATATGACACTATGCTAAAGAAGCTGGTTCATGTTTCGTTTAACCATCATGTATATTCTTATATTAAACAAGTTACATATACATGTTACTTATAGGCCGAAATACATCACTCAGCGTCACGCGCGTGTATTCTGTATATACAAATTGTGCTGAACACAAACAACTAGATTTTATATATATAATGCAACTTACTTTGACTGAAAAGATGTATTATTCATTGAAAATATATGAGCATTACACACATTAAATTGTTTATATTTCAGCTGTTATTTAAAACTATTTTCTGGGTGTACGATTGCAAACAGTAATTTGTAACAGTCCGACCATTCATGTTTCTTTGTTGTTTTTGTTATAAACGCGGTTTACTAGCTATGTTTAAGTCATATAATGAAAAGAATCTGACATGAAGTTTCATTTCATATCAAATTTTACTAACCTTGTGCATGAAAACGAGCTTGAGGCTTGCTTAACATTATTTTTATGAAATCGTTTAGTAAAGTTTGATATGAAATAACAATCTACGTCAGATCATATATATATATATATATATATATATGACATCATATCTATGGCAATGGACATTATGTGTATACCTCAATACACTAGTTATTGAATTCAATTAAATTGTTAAAATATGCAATGCTTTATTTTATTCATTGTAAAGTGTAATATCTTTCCGATAGGATAATTCCACTTTCTTTGCATTTTGAAGAAGATGATAAATAATAACATATGTTAAATAACCTAAAACGTGTATCATATCGATGAGAATGAATATGACTAGGGAAGCAATTATGATTTTATAATTTATTAATTTCGTTAAAAAAGTAAATTCAAGTCAATACTTAGTACTAAACGCTAAATACTTCCACTCATTTATTTCACATTTATGGATTGCTTTGGAGAAATTTCCATCAATCTGCTTATTATTTGCAATCGATTTCTATGTTTAATATTTCATTATTAAGGTGAGACAAAGTGAATAATGGTTTGCGTACCAATTAATGAAATAAAAGTAATTCAATTTTAAAGCGGAGGAGAGGGAGAAAGGATGAATTAGTCATAGAAAACAGAAGGTGAGCGTAGATTCGGCGAAACAACAACCTCCATCAAGGCAGGGGTGTCAGTTTGAAATATTTAAGTATATGGAAACCTTAATGGAGGAACACAGATGTTTTGCTAAATGTGGATCCAAACTGTAAATGACGATTGTCACATACCGTCTTTTTACGTTCTTTCAAATTTCCGAGACGGAAAATCGATCGAATGAATCCCATTAGAATACGAGTGAAACTGTCGATGTGTGCAAGTTCCTTCAGGATAATCTCAGCCACACACATGGTAGCTTTAAAATGCGAGAAGATTTTAAATGTTCTTTCTTATATGCGTATTTGTTATGATGTGAATAATAGTTGTTATTAAACAATCAAATTAGCATATTAAATCGAACCAGTGTTCGATGTGGTTTTTTTTTTCAGTCTTAAAGTAACAATTATACACAAAACACGCGTGCAGTACTCGGCAGTAACATAACTCCATTTGTCTGTCTCTCTAAAATATAAGTTCATAAGCTTAGTAATTTTGTTCTTGAAGTTATGTATAACTACTGCCTCTAACCCATCTTAGATTCACAAAACGAAATAAAAATCTTCTATAATGGTTAGATCGTGTTAATAAATGTGGCATATGGGAAAATCGGTCGTATATCTTAAAAGCCTGTGCGTGATACGAATTATGCCAAATACAGCAGAAACCGAGGTGAAAAGCTCTTGGGCCCGCCAAGACAGAGACTGTAATAAAGTTTGTTTTATGGGGCTAATGCCGCACTTAAAATCTTGAATTATACTGTGACTACTTCAACAAAGCGCATTCCCCAGAACACCCCTAAAGCAGTAGGTACATTTGCGACAACGCCGGAACCCCAGTAGGTACACACGTGACCTGAAAACGTTCTGACAGTCCTAGAAAACACCTAAAGCAGTTGTACTCGCAACCTGATAACGTTCTGACAGTCCTAGAACACCCCTAAAACTGTAGGTACACTCGCGACCAGATAACGTTCTTAAAGTCTTAGAACACCCCTAACTTAGAAGGTACACTCGTGACCTGATTACGTTCTTACAGTCCTAGAACACCCCTTAATACGTGACTCACTCGTGACTGATTACGTTCTTACAATCCTAGAACACCGCTTCATAAGTGACTCACTCGTGACCTGATTACGTTCTTACAATCCTAGAACACCCCTTAATAAGTGACTTACTCGTACCTGATTACGTTCTTACAATCCTAGAACACCCCTCAATAAGTGACTTACTCGTACCTGATTACGTTCTTACAATCCTAGAACACCCCTTAATAAGTGACTTACTCGTACCTGATTACGTTCTTACAATCCTAGAACACCCCTCAATAAGTGACTTACTCGTGACTGATTACTTTCTTACAATCCTAGAACACCCCTTAATAAGCGACTTACTCGTACCTGATTACGTTCTTACAATCCTAGAACACCCCTCAATAAGTGACTTACTCGTGACTGACTACGTTCTTACAATCCTAGAACACCCCTTAATAAGTGACTTATTCGCGACCTGATAACGTTCTTACAGTCCTAGAACACCCCTTAATAAGTGACTTACTCGTGACCTGATAACGTTCTTACAATCCTAGAACACCCTTTAATAAGTGACTTACTCGTGACATGATTACGTTCTCACAATCCTAGAACACCCCTTAATAAGTGATTATCCGCAAAGTTCTTACAGTCCAAACCCCCTAAAACACCACTTAATCAATACCTGTAGGTACAGTCGTGACCTGATAACGATCTTACAGTTCCAGAATACCACCAAAGCAGAAATACACTCGCGACCTGATAACGTTATGACAGTCTTTGAACGCCCCTAAAACAGTAGGTACATTGCGACCTGATAACGTTCTAAAAGTCTTAAAACACCCCTAAATTAGTAGGTTAACTCGATACCTGATAACGTTTTGACAGTTCTAGAACACCCCCTATATCAGTAAGTACATTATTGCCATGATAACGTTCTGACAGTTCTAGAATACCCATATATCAGTAGGTACATTCGCGACCTGATAACGCTCTGACAGTTCTAGAACACCCATATATCAGAAGGTACACTCGTGACCTGATTACGTTCTGAGAGTAAAAAAATACCCCTATATCAGTAGGTACATTCGCGAACTGATAACGCTCTGACAGTTCTAGAACACCCCCTATATCAGTAGGTACATTATTGCCATGATAACGTTCTGACAGTTCTAGAACACCCCTATATCAGTAGGTACATTCGCGACCCGATAACGCTCTGACAGTTCTAGAACACCCATATATCAGTAGGTACACTCGCGACCTGATAACGTTCTACAGTCTAGAACACCCCTATATCAGTAGGTACATTCGCGACCTGATAACGTTCTGACAGTCCTAGAACTTCACCTATAGCAGTAGGTACACTCGTGACCTGATTACGTTCTGAGAGTAAAAAATACCCCTATATCAATAGGTACATTCGCGACCTTATAACGTTCTGACAGTTCTAGAACACCCTTTAGCAGTAGGTACACTCGTGACCTGATTACGTTCTGACAGTTCTAGAACACCCCTATATCAGTAGGTACATTCGCGACCTGATAACGTTCTGACAGTCCTCGAACACCCCTAAATCAGTAGGTACATTCGCGACCTGATAACGTTCTGACAGTCCTCGAACACCCCTATATCAGTAGGTACATTCGCGACCTGATAACGTTCTGACAGTTCTAGAACACTCCTATAACAGTAGGTACATTCGCGACCTGATAACGTTCTGACAGTTCTAGAACACTCCTATATCAGTAGGTACATTCGCGACCTGATAACGTTCTGACAGTTCTAGAACACTACTATATCAGTAGGTACATTCGCGACCTGATAACGTTCTGACAGTTCTAGAACACTCCTATATCAGTAGGTACATTCGCGACCTGATAACGCTCTGACAGTCCTAGAACACCCCTATATCAGTAGGTACATTCGCGACCTGATAACGCTCTGACAGTTCTAGAACACTCCTATATCAGTAGGTACATTCGCGACCTGATAACGTTCTGACAGTCCTAGAACACCCCTATATCAGTAGGTACATTCGCGACCTGATAACGTTCTGACAGTTCTAGAACACCCCTATATCAGTAGGTACATTCGCGACCTGATAACGTTCTGACAGTTCTAGAACACCCTATATCAGTAGGTACATTCGCGACCTGATAACGTTCTGACAGTTCTAGAACACCCTATATCAGTAGGTACATTCGCGACCTGATAACGTTCTGACAGTCCTAGAACACCCCTATATCAGTAGGTACATTCGCGACCTGATAACGTTCTGACAGTTCTAGAACACCCCTATATCAGTAGGTACATTCGCGACCTGATAACGTTCTGACAGTTCTAGAACACCACTATATCAGTAGGTACATTCGCGACCTGATAACGTTCTGACAGTCCTAGAACACCCCTATATCAGTAGGTACACTCGCGACCTGATAACGTTCTGACAGTCCTAGAACCCTATATCAGTAGGTACATTCGCGACCTGATAACGTTCTGACAGTCCTAGAACACCCCTATATCAGTAGGTACACTCGCGACCTGATAACGTTCTGACAGTTCTAGAACACCCCTATATCAGTAGGTACATTCGCGACCTGATAACGTTCTGACAGTTCTAGAACACCCCTATATCAGTAGGTACATTCGCGACCTGATAACGTTCTGACAGTTCTAGAACACCCCTATATCAGTAGGTACATTCGCGACCTGATAACGTTCTGACAGTTCTAGAACACCCCTATATCAGTAGGTACATTCGCGACCTGATAACGTCTGACAGTTCTAGAACACCCTATATCAGTAGGTACATTCGCGACCTGATAACGCTCTGACAGTTCTAGAACACCCCTATATCAGTAGGTACATTCGCGACCTGATAACGTCCTGACAGTTCTAGAACACCCTATATCTTTAGGTACATTCGCGACCTGATAACGTTCTGACAGTCCTAGAACACCCCTATAACAGTAGGTACATCGCGACCTGATACGTTCTGACAGTCTAAACACCCCTATATCAGTAGGTACATTCGCGACCTGATAACGTTCTGACAGTTCTAGAACACCCCTATATCAGTAGGTACATTCGCGACCTGATAACGTTCTGACAGTTCTAGAACACCCCTATACCAGTAGGTACATTCGCGACCTTATAACGTTCTGACAGTTCTAGAACACCCCTAAAACAGTAGGTACATTCGTGACCTGATAACGTTCTGACAGTTCTAGAACACCCTATATCAGTAGGTACATTCGCGACCTTATAACGTTCTGACAGTTCTAGAACACCCCTAAACAGTAGGTACACTCGTGACTCAATAACGTTCTAAAAATCTTAAAACAGCCCAAAATCAGAAGGTACACTCGTTACCTGACACTTTACCCTCTCGGCCAGGGAGGCCCCTAAAACAGTTTAGACAAAAGACAAATTTAGATATGGAAAATTAATGCAGTCATTTGTAATATGTTAAAGGCATCGGGGCACAGTGAGTGAGAGAGTCCATTGACTACAGAAAAAATATGTGAGTTAGATCCATCGTGGGGCGCAAAGTATTGGTCAAAGAGTTGTCGAGAGGGTTTGAAAATAAAATAAAAGATGCATCTTACTTAAAATACTTTAAATATTAAAGATAAAATGCCTTATTCTAACTACACGGCGATACATGTAATGCAAAAAAAATATAATAAAAATAAATTAAAAAACTCTAGATAACACGCACGTATATGTCAGAGAAACAACTGTGACCTACTTCATCTATGACGATGTTAGACGCAGGGTCGTCGGGTTCCCGCCAAGAATCCGTGCCGCTCGATATAGGTGAATAAGATCCCATATTACGTCAAAAAATACATCATTAATACCCCAAAAACTACGTCATAACACATAAGAACTTAAGCGTTATTAATTCTGCAACGATACATACAACTGGTCCGTTTCCATATCCTTCAAGCTTTTTGAAGAAAACATATTTGTATTTAACAAACGTTTTTTTGCTTATATAGTCGCGTTAGATTGCTTAACAATAACGATTCATAATCTGCGAAAATGAATTAAATAACGCATAAATCCAAGAGTCCCAAATACTGAAAGAGGTAGCTTATTACTACCGTAGCGCGGCGTGAAATATCCCGTCCTTTTGACACTAGAATAACACAGTGATTATCTCAGTAACTGATATACATATTGTCACAGACAACTAACCGATCTGGTAAATGTCACCCGCTGAATTTTCTGATAGCGCCTTTATTGTCGTAACAATCACAATGCAAATACTTTTTCGGAAGGTATGTACTTGTGCAACAAGATGGAGCCAACAGGAATTTTGTCGATAGTTCTTATGCCGCGACCTTAAATTTGTGAGGGAAAGCTGCTAACCATGTCAGAATAACTGGTATAGATCTTTCCATCTCAGTCCATTTGATCTGTTAACCGTATGTACAGCCTGTTCGTAAAAGAAGTAACGAAAACATATTTTAAACTGTGTCGCCATTTCTTCAAAAAGAAATATGTGCGACTACATTATGTTCAATTTGTCGATCATATATTACTAAGTCGCTAACCAAGCCAACACTGGGCCAGTATGTTACCGACAAGATATTGGCATCAGACCATTGTGAATAGTGAACAAGGTGTGAATGGCTAACTATACTAAGCCTTGAAATATTAAGGCTCTGTAGAACGTCAATGTCCAGAGGTGACGTTCAAGACAGTGAATCCGAAGGTAATGGTTTCGAAACACAACACCAAATACTGGCCAATCGAGGAACTTTCGAGAGTAAGAATGTGTTTTCCAATCGAAGTAATATATACAATCGGATTATTTTATTATGCTGATGTCGATGTTCTGATTCATCCTAAATTATTATTATAATCCAGAAAGACAGAAAAAACTACGAAAAATATACAAAGGTAAATATACAAAGGTTTCCTTTTATACAGAAGTCATTCCTTAATTATAATTAAGTATTTGTTACATCGGAATGATGTCCCTTATATTCCACCATGCCTTTATACATACATGGACGGGACGGGACGTGACGTGACAGGGAAGTGACTTGACGGGGACATTACGTTACGTGACGCAGACGATACGTGACGTGACGTGGAAGTGACGTGACGGGGATGAGGTATTATGTAATTATTGTCATGGTCCCATGCCCGAACAGTTTGGCTGGTTTATGTATGTAATGACCCCGTGTCACGATAGTATGATTGGTTCAGGCATCATGTCATGGCTCAATGTTAAGATATGTGACTAGCTGATGTATCATGCAAGGCTCTATGTAAAGATATTTGACTGGCTGAGGTATCATGCCATGGCTCAATGTAACGATATTTGACTGGCTGAGGTATCATGCCATGGCTCAATGTAACGATATTTGACTAGCTGAGGTATCATGCCATGGCTTCATGTAAAGATATTTGACTGGCTGATGTTTATGCAATTGCTCTATGTTAAGATATTTGACTAGTTGAGGTATCTTGCAATGTCTCTATGTGAAGAAATTTGACTTGCTGATGTATCACGCTATGGCTCCATGTTAAGTTATTTCATTGTTGAGGTATCATGCCATTGCTAAATGAAAAGATATTTGACTGGTTGAGGTACTATGTCATGGCTCAATGTAAAGATATTTGACTGGCTGAGGTATCACGAAATGACTCAAAATAAATATATATTTGATTAGTAGAGATCTTATGCTATGGCTCAATGTAAAAAAATTTGACTGGCTGAGGTATCACGCAATATCTCAATGTAAAGATATTTGATTGGTTAAGGTATTATATCATGGCTCAATGTAAAGATATTTGACTGGCTGAGGTATCATGCATGACTCTTGTAAAGATATTTGATAGGTTAGGTATCATCATGGCTCATTGTAAAGATATTTGACTGGCTGAGTATCATGCTATGGCTCTTTGTAAAGATATTTGACTAGCTGAGGTATCATGCAATGGCTCTGTGTAAAGATATTTGACTAGCTGAGTATCATGCAATGGCTCTTTGTAAAGTATTTGACTAGCTGAAGTATCATGCATGGCTCTATGTAAAGTATTTGACTGATGTTGAGGTATCATGCAATGGCTCTTGTAAAGGTATTTGACTACTGAAGTAAACATGCAATGGCTCTATGTAAAGATATTTACTGATTTAGGATCCCTGCAATGGCTTAATGTAAAGGCATTTTGACTGACTGAGGAATATGCCATGGCTCTAGTAAAGATATTTACTGGTTAGGTATCATGCCATGGCTCAATGTAAAGATATTTGACTTGTGAAGTATCTATGCCATGGCTCAATGTAAAGATATTTGACTGGTCTGAGGTATCATGCCATGACTCATGTAAAGATATTTGACTTGTGAAGTATCATGCATGCTCAATTAAAGATATTTGACTGGTTGAGGTATCATGCCATGACTCAATGTAAAGATATTTGATTAGCTGAGGTAACATATATGCTCATGTAAAGATATTTGACTGCGAGGTATCACGCAATGACTCAATGTAAAATATTTGATTTTGGGTTGAGGATATCTATGATGGCTCAATGTAAAGATATTTGACTGGGTAGGCACATGCAATGACTCAATGTAAGATATTTATTTGCAGAGAGTATCATGCCATGACTCATGTAAAGATATTTGACTGGCTAGGTATACCGCAATTGACTCAAGTACAATATATGATTTGACTGCTGAGGTATCACGCAATGACTCAATGTAAATATATATTTGACTAGCTGAGGTACCATGCCATGGCTCCATGACTGGTAATTATGTCACCTTCATACGGTGTCGAAGCACTCAACATGTATCTGCCTCCTGTAAAATAAATCCAAAAACACGTGAAAATGTTTGTAAACCATAATCAATGGTTTCTTTCTATTGTCTTAAAATTATCTCCTTGGTGAAAAACCATATCGAGCAAACTATTTGGATTTAAAATGTAATACATACTGACAGTCAGTGAGAATGATATAACACAATGTCTGTGAAGTTTGACACATCATTTAGCCACTCTAGACACACGTCAATGATATCCTTTTTATCTTATTATTTGCTTTGGCTCTCTGTCTACTTGTGTCTGAGGTTTCAACCTGGCAAATCGAATATCATTTGAGAGAAAGAATTCAAATCTTCTTTTTCCTTACTACTATCGGAAACTATAATGAATGGTTAATGTAATGTCACTTGAGGTATGATACCTGATAAAAATAAAAGCGGTCGTTCAAAACTAATCCTCTAAAATCTATCATGAGGTCGCTTTAACCGATGGTAACCAGGGGCTGTGTGATCGATCCTCGACCGAAAAAAAAAGCTATAATAATTGTAGGACCGTATCGTATCGTACCAGACGAGTGATGTGCCACTCCAACGACTTTGGTAGTATTGTAGTTAGCACCAGACATCTAACGCACTTTGGTGTTCAACATTAAAGCATTAAAGTTGGGTTGGCACCAAAGCGCTTTCCTACACAACACACTATCTGTCTCATACACTGGTATTCAGTGCATATTTTGGTCAATAACAAAAATATAACGTATAAAACAATGAAATTTAAGCAATAGTAGTATTAGACGACGTGCCGTATTTAACACACACACACAAAAAAAATAAACAACACCTTAAGAAGGCATGCATAATGTTAAGTTTGTCTGGTAAGTACAGAACATTATTTTGTATTGAATAAAATATCAAATGCTATGTGACATTGCGACCAAAAACCTTTTTGATTAAATAACTGAACATTCAATAAATATATTATATGTAATGCGACTTGCTTCATGTTAAATGCTACATGCTAGATACTGTATACCAATACCATATGTAGTTACAGTGGGTCACTTTCCACGAATGAAAACAAATATATATTTAGGTACCATATGTATTTAGGTACTAATGAAACGGGTAGCATTAAACATGAACCATATCACAAGAAACATTTAGCATAAAATATTCTCCGGGAAGCATTTACAAAGAAGCATTCGACATGGGGCATATTGTAAGAAGTATTTAGAAGATACATTTAGCATAAAGATCTACTAGATTGAGACGATACTGATTATATCAGCATTATTTGATGACAAAAAGGCATTAAAGACGATTGCAGCAGTTTCATTTTTTTTAAAACCTACAGAATGTCCTGTGTATATTGATAGTATACTATCTGATCTACTAAACTATGAAGGGGAAAAAAGAGGGCACCGGTCTTAGAAAAAAATAGGAGTGTTTTCATTGGTATACCATATCTAAGAGCAGATTTGGATGAACTTTCAGCCATGAAAACTAAGTCTATTTTTTCTCAAATAAATTACAATTATTAGTAAATGTTATGTCGTGATATTGGTGAAACATCAAATTTAATGATACAAAATATATCTAGGGTTTACAGCGTATCCATTTACTGTCAAATACCTTACATATGGCTAAACAAACCTTTATTTTGAAAAAGAAGTACAAACCAACATTATTTGATTTCAACTTAATTTTTTCTACTAATGATCAAACATTCAGAATTTCATTTATTTCTTCAACTATTGAGGTATTTATTTATAAGGTAAAAGCTTAAAAATATCACCAGGCATATTTCTTAAAAAATACCTTTAGCTTAGGAGTAGATGTATAAATAATATAATAATAAATAAAAATAGTTAATAAAGTCGACAATTGGCAATATCTTTTCGAGCAACGGTTGGTAACAATGCAGAAAACGTTGCATTTGAAATATAACAAGCAACCCTTTTTCGATCTTGACTTTTTCGAAAACGGTTTGCATCGAATTTGCATTACCGGAATAAAATTTACTCGTGTATAATAAAAGGCAGTGTCGCGATCGTCTTTAATTAAGAGACATTATTCATTATGTAATAAGCATTCCGAAATATGGACAGTACTATATTCTGCCTTCCTCATCCCACAATCAGCATTCCGAATTATGGACAGTACTATATTCTGCCTTCCTCATTCAACAATAAGCATTCCGAAATATGGACAGTACTATATTCTGCCTTCCTCATCCCACAATAAGCATTCCGAAATATGGACAGTACTATATTCTGCCTTCCTCATCCCACAATAAGCATTCCGAAATATGGACAGTACTATATTCTGCCTTCCTCATCCCACAATAAGCATTCCGAAATATGGACAGTACTATATTCTGCCTTCCTCATCCCACAATAAGCATTCCGAAATATGGACAGTACTATATTCTGCCTTCCTCATTCAACAATAAGCATTCCGAAATATGGACAGTACTATATTCTGCCTTCCTCATCCCACAATAAGCATTTCGAAATATGGACAGTACTATATTCTGCCTTCCTCATCCCACAATAAGCATTCCGAATTATGGACAGTATTATATTCTGCCTTCCTCATTATACAATAAGCATTTCGAAATATGGACAGTACTATATTCTGCCTTCCTCATTCCACAATAAGCATTTCGAATTTTGCAAGAATTATTGCGCAAAATCAATATTCAGGGACATATTCCTCTAATAAGATACCTAAACATGCTATATGCTTTTTGCATGATAGATACTGCATGTTTGTTAGTTTTGTTACTTGATACATGAACTTAGTCACATGCATTAACAGTTAATGTTTTTATAATATATGAAATTATATTTTGACCGATGGGATTGCAGAATTTTTCAAAAATTTTGATCGGTTTAACTTGCTAAAGCAATTGCTTTAAAGGGTAACCTAGTATATGTTCTGCCCCTGTGATCAACCTTTGTGCGCATGCGTGTAGAGGTGGGCATGGACAGTATCGTCGATTAATATTTGTTATCAATGGTTTAACAAATATAACCGCTCGCTAGGCTACGCCGAGCTCGTTAATCCCTCGATTACAAACAAATGCTCAAAATTAAATGCGACGCGAAGAGGAGCGCTGCGATAAATCCATAAAACTGAAAATGAAATCACCCGCCGCCGCAAATAAACTCCGCCCATTCAGTCCTAAGATCACGTAGGCAGCAAACACTCATATTTCTCCATATCAAGGCCTCGCGGGTCATTCTATGCATTATATTTTTCAAGTTTTGAACGAAATACAAGCATATCATTAGACGAATAAGTCGGACAAACCGTAATGTGGTTTACAGTATGTACGACTTAATCGTTCATTGAAATGCTTGCATTAAGAAAATAATTTATGCTCTTTACAAATATATATATATAGCAAATAAGAGACGCATTTTTTTCAGTATGTGTAACACTTTTATCCTACAGTATATTAGATATTGAATTATATTATATTATATATTATTTCAAGTTATTTTGATAAGGTTAATAAATAGAATACTTATATATAACCATATTTAAGTAACAAATTGTATATGTACAAAAATTGCAATAGGACTTTTCTGTAATGTTTTGAACACTATCATTTGGATCAATAAGATCAGCTCTTCTTGAAAAAAAAAATGTTAAAGTTAATATTACTACTGATACATGCTATAAACATTGTAAATGTTTTATGCATAATGAATTTTTGTATTGTAATATATTCACGTGATAGTCATATATGGCAGTGTTTACATAAAAAAAAAATAAAAAAAATAAAGCAATTTTCTATGTCCAAGGCCCGTAATTTCATAAAACAATCAGCGGACCGGAACGAAACTCGAACCTGATCTGTAAGTTATGGTGGTAGACTCACATACCAAATATTAAATCAATATCAGCAAAAGTTAAGAAAAAAAACCGGAAAACTGCTATTCTGAAGAAATGTTCTATGTCCAAGAAGTGTAACTTTGTCAAAAATCAGTGGACCAGAAATGTTTCGAACTTGATCCTTAACTCATGGTGGTAGACTCGCATTACAAATACCAGATCAATATCTGCAAGCGTTTAAAAAAAATCGGAAAACTGCAATTTTAAAGAAATTTTCTATGTCCAAGGCCCGTAATTTCGTCAAAATCAGTGGACTGGAACGAAACTCGAACTTGATCTGTAACTCATGGTGGTAGACTAACATACCACATATTAGCTCAATATCTAAAAGTGTTTAGTCCGGAAACCATGTGTGTGACTGACGGACGGACAGACGGACGTCATTGTGGGATTTTTCCTTTGATCTTTGGCCCTTTTGCACCCCGTAATTTGCACCCCACAAGCAACAAATCAGCCCACAAGTGCCAATTGTACTCCCGAAACCCCATAAAACTAACCCTAACCCATTTTCCTCACCCCGGAGCATCACCTGAGTGAGAGCGGACGGACTGACTGACGGACGGGCGGAGTGCAGACCTATAATCCCTTTCCCCCGGTAGGGGACTAAGAGAGAGAGAGAGAGAGAGAGAGAGAGAGAGAGTGACCTAAGGAACATCTGTGCCAAATAACGGCCAGTACTTTTGCAAAAGAAGATTTTTTTTTTTTTCAAATTTGTACTACATACATATTAGGTAAACGGGCTCCCTCCCCTGGCGGACATGTTTTTCAACGGAACAAAACAATTGGATCAATCTTGGCAAATAGTGACCTATGGAACATTTGTGCCAAATAATTTTGAAATCCAGCCAGCACTTTCGCACAAGAAGATTTTTCAAATTTGTTACTTTTTACATATAAGGAAAATTGGCTCCGCCCCATGGCGGCCATTTTTTTTCAACGGGTCAAAATAATTTTAACAATCTTGGTAGAGAGTGACCTAAGAAACATCTCTGCCAAATAACTTTGAAATCCAGCCAGTACTTATACACAAGAAGATTTTTCAAATTTCGAATTTCAAATTCTTTGAACAACTCTTTTCTTTTTTTTCTTTTTTTTTTTAAAAAAAATGGCCCAGTGATTTAGGAGATGTTGTTTAAAGTTAAAAGTTGACGACGGAAATGACCCTTCCTAATAGCTCACCTTGAGCACGTTGTCATCAGTGAGATCATTCCATCAAAACGCAGACGCTTACAATTAATAATAATACTAATATTTCAAGGAAGCTATGGTCTAGCTAGTTGTAGCATACCTGACTGCGGATCCGAAGCGGGTTCTAACCCGTTGAGGGCAAGGCTTTTTCAGGACCTTCGCAAAGTACAGGTCCACCACAGGAACCGTCTAGAGGAATAAGTATTAGTTTCCCAAAAATAAGTTTAAATTAATAGTAAGTGTTGCCTTTTCCTATCGTATACACAAGGTCAGCTTGGTCTCTATAGAGGAATGCTTGTTTGAATTTGATTTTAATATTTTGCTCTGTTGTAGTATCTCTTCTTATAGTTTTAACACAGCCTTTAAGAACATATATTTACGCGAATAGTTAATAACAGAACTTAATCCAATAAGTACATGTACGAAGTAAATAACCGACTATTCTAATACCTTTAGGCTAATACCGGGCCCGACTGTAAAAATATAGTCCAATAATGAATATGAATTTAATGAAACAATAGCAAAATTAATTAAAAAAAATATTTAACATCAAGTGACAGTTATGCAAAACTAAAACGATCGGTATGTGTGTGTGTGTGTGTGTTGATTTCTGTTATAACATATTAACATAATATGTGTGTGTGAGAGAAGGCTATATATATACAGATTAGTAACAATCATAACGTAAACCGAACTTACGTCATCAATGATGATGTTCAGAGCCGGATCTTCAGGCTCTCTCCACGAACCTGTTCCACTCGATAAAGGGGAGTACGAGCCCATTTTGTATTACGTCACATATCGCAGATTTACGTCACAAACACACAACTTGTGCTTTCTTAATATAAGTCTATGATATGATATAATGCATATCATTTTGAAGACAACAATAATGTGTTTCACATTATTTTCATATGATTGTCCCAATTCGTCCTGAAATCTACAGCCTATCTCGGATGTGTAATTAATATCCTTTATATCTTTCTTAATGACAAATTTGTTTTTATTGATTTCCTTCCTCTGCAAAAATTCAAGTTATAAATGATTGATAAATCAGTTCCATTTAAAATGTGGACAAAACACGTTTTCATTTTGAACAGTGTGGTGATATCCCCTGAATTCGTGGTCCACATCAAGGGCACTCTCTCGGACCGTGGTAAAACTGACCATCTATCCAACGGTATCGTCATTCAACAAGTACTGCACCCACTCACTACAAGATCAGTTAAAATAATTAAAGCAGCTCCAGACGTATATTCGTAGTACGGTACAAGCGACACTGTAAGGACCCGGGCGTTATCTTGGCGGTCTGGTTTCTAACGTGAATCTCACGGTCTGTTGCCATCGAACGAGAGGATGAAAAGTCTACACACTTTCTCATAAACCACTTTCTCCAATTCGGGATACATGGACGGGACGGGACGTGACGTGACAGGGAAGTGACTTGACGGGGACATTACGTTACGTGACGCAGACGATACGTGACGTGACGTGGAAGTGACGTGACGGGGATGAGGTATTATGTAATTATTGTCATGGTCCCATGCCCGAATAGTTTGGCTGGTTTATGTATGTAATGACCCCGTGTCACGATAGTATGATTGGTTCAGGCATCATGTCATGGCTCAATGTTAAGATATGTGACTAGCTGATGTATCATGCAAAGGCTCTATGTAAAGATATTTGACTGGCTGAGGTATCATGCCATGGCTCATTAAAGATATTTGACTAGTGAGGGTTCTTGCCATGGCTCAATGTAAAGATATTTGACTGGTTGAGGTATCATGCCATGGCACAAAGTAAAGTTTTAATTAATTGAGGTATCATGTCATGACCCAATGTAAATATATTTGATTGGTTGAGGTATCATGCCATGGATTCATGAAAAGTTTATTTATGTGAGGTATCAGCATCTAATGAAAGAATTTTTGGTGTAAAGAATTTGACTGGCTGAGGTATCACGCAATATCTCAATGTAAAGATATTTGATTGGTTAAGGTATTATATCATGGCTCAATGTAAAGATATTTGACTGGCTGAGGTATCACGCAATGACTCAATGTAAAGATATTTGATTGGTTAAGGTATCATATCATGGCTCAATGTAAAGATATTTGACTGGCTGAGGTATCATGCTATGGCTCTTTGTAAAGATATTTGACTAGCTGAGGTATCATGCAATGGCTCTTTGTAAAGATATTTGACTAGCTGAAGTATCATGCAATGGCTCTTTGTAAAGATATTTGACTAGCTGAGGTATCATGCAATGGCTCTGTGTAAAGTTATTTGACTGGCTGAGGTATCATGCAATGGCTCTTTGTAAAGGTATTTGACTAGCTGAAGTATCATGCCATGGCTCTATGTAAAGATATTTGACTGATTGTTGTATCATGCAATGGCTCTATGTAAAGATATTTGACTATCTGAGGAATCATGCAATGGCTCTTAGTATAGATATTTTACTGGTTTAGGTATCCTGCAATGGCTTAATGTAAAGGCATTTGACTGGCTGAGGTATTATGCCATGGCTCTATGTAAAGATATTTGACTGGCTGAGGTATCATGCCATGACTCAATGTAAAGATATTTGACTTGTTGAAGTATCATGCCATGGCTCAATGTAAAGATATTTGACTGGTTGAGGTATCATGCCATGGCTTCATGTAAAGATATTTGATTAGCTGAGGTATCATGCAATTGCTCTATATAAAGATATTTGACTGGCTGAGGTATCATGCCATGACTCAATGTAAATATATTTGATTGGTTGAGGTAACATATAATGGCTCAATGTAAAGATATTTGACTAGCAGAGGTATCACGCAATGACTCAATGTAAATATTTATTTGACAAGTAGAGATATCATGCCATGGCTCAATGTAAAGATATTTGACTGGGTAAGGCATCATGTAATAGCTCTATGTCAAGATATTTGACTTGCTGAGGTATCATGCCATGACTCTATGTAAAGATATTTGACTGGCTGAGGTATCACGCAATGACTCAATGTAAATATATATTTGACTAGCTGAGGTATCACGCAATGACTCAATGTAAATATATATTTGACTAGCTGAGGTATCACGCAATGACTCAATGTAAATTTAATTTGACTGGCTGAGGTATCATGCCATGACTCAATGTAAAGATATTTGATTGGTTGCGGTATCGTGCCATGGCTCCATGTTAAGATATTTGACTGGTTGAGGTATCATGCCATGGCTCCATGACTGGTAATTATGTCACCTTCATACGGTGTCGAAGCACTCAACATGTATCTGCCTCCTGTAAAATAAATCCAAAAACACGTGAAAATGTTTGTAAACCATAATCAATGGTTTCTTTCTATTGTCTTGAATTATCTCCTTGGTGAAAAACCATATCGAGCAAACTATTTGGATTTAAAATGTAATACATACTGACAGTCAGTGAGAATGATATAACACAATGTCTGTGAAGTTTGACACATCATTTAGCCACTCTAGACACACGTCAATGATATCCTTTTTATCTTATTATTTGCTTTGGCTCTCTGTCTACTTGTGTCTGAGGTTTCAACCTGGCAAATCGAATATCATTTGAGAGAAAGAATTCAAATCTTCTTTTTCCTTACTACTATCGGAAACTATAATGAATGGTTAATGTAATGTCACTTGAGGTATGATACCTGATAAAAATAAAAGCGGTCGTTCAAAACTAATCCTCTAAAATCTATCATGAGGTCGCTTTAACCGATGGTAACCAGGGGCTGTGTGATCGATCCTCGACCGAAAAAAAAAGCTATTCTAATACCTTTAGGCTAATACCGGGCCCGACTGTAAAAATATAGTCCAATAATGAATATGAATTTAATGAAACAATAGCAAAATTAATTAAAAAAAATATTTAACATCAAGTGACAGTTATGCAAAACTAAAACGATCGGTATGTGTGTGTGTGTGTGTGTTGATTTCTGTTATAACATATTAACATAATATGTGTGTGTGAGAGAAGGCTATATATATACAGATTAGTAACAATCATAACGTAAACCGAACTTACGTCATCAATGATGATGTTCAGAGCCGGATCTTCAGGCTCTCTCCACGAACCTGTTCCACTCGATAAAGGGGAGTACGAGCCCATTTTGTATTACGTCACATATCGCAGATTTACGTCACAAACACACAACTTGTGCTTTCTTAATATAAGTCTATGATATGATATAATGCATATCATTTTGAAGACAACAATAATGTGTTTCACATTATTTTCATATGATTGTCCCAATTCGTCCTGAAATCTACAGCCTATCTCGGATGTGTAATTAATATCCTTTATATCTTTCTTAATGACAAATTTGTTTTTATTGATTTCCTTCCTCTGCAAAAATTCAAGTTATAAATGATTGATAAATCAGTTCCATTTAAAATGTGGACAAAACACGTTTTCATTTTGAACAGTGTGGTGATATCCCCTGAATTCGTGGTCCACATCAAGGGCACTCTCTCGGACCGTGGTAAAACTGACCATCTATCCAACGGTATCGTCATTCAACAAGTACTGCACCCACTCACTACAAGATCAGTTAAAATAATTAAAGCAGCTCCAGACGTATATTCGTAGTACGGTACAAACGACACTGTAAGGACCCGGGCGTTATCTTGGCGGTCTGGTTTCTAACGTGAATCTCACGGTCTGTTGCCATCGAACGAGAGGATGAAAAGTCTACACACTTTCTCATAAACCACTTTCTCCAATTCGGGATAAATTCGGCGGAACACACCGAAATGAATTGTATTGAGGATTTAAGTACTTTCTTTGTCTGCTATCCTTAACTGTGATGTTTCATATCTGATTCTTGGAAACCGAAGATTGATAAAAAAAAGGAAACAAACAGTTTGAAGTTAGTTCAGACTCAGATTGATTCCGTGATTGCTCTCTACTTATTTCTCTTGTAGAAAACAAGACAATGCTTGAAGTCTTGATCGTTATCCAGGTTATACTGAGATAGAAAAAATCATGTGGATTCTGGTTTTGTTTCGTAAATTTATAACATACTCTTTTCAGCTATTTAGTATATTGTACCATAACGAAAACATCATTACAATAACACAGTTTATATACAGTTCCTTATTTAATAAATGAAAATACCATACACATAGTTTGATGTTAATTTCATCAAACTTAATGATAATCCTATATGTAGACTGACATGTATATAAATAGATGCGTATTGTGGATGATTTTATACGTGAACTGAATTTAAACACAGCATTTTGCTATCCATATATTTGTTAACTAGCTTTAAGTACGGGAAGCCCTGCACCGTGTTCACATCTATTACGATATTGGCAATTTGACAGAGAGCTCTGACGAGAAATTAATTTGGTGTGCTGAGACCTGATCATTCTATCGATACGTTACGATTTCAATCACATTTAACTTCCCTCCTTTTGTCATAAATACGCTGGATAGCCGAGGTATATAAATCGATGAGTTCTAACAATTACGTTTGTTTGAGTATAACGTCCCATTGACAGTATTTTGAAAATCATTTGGAGACTATGTCTACTTGCGACAAAAATAGTTCTACTATACGGCAATATCATGCCGTAGTCATGTGGCATGATACATCAACTGTTCACATTATTCTGGCACTGAGCCAACTATTCTTGAAGAACCGTGTATATATACTGAGCGCCACGCAGTATAGTTTTAAATAATTTCGTATATCGCGGTTGGGGATCGAACCCATGTCCTCACACTTTCGAAAACAATAGTATGTTTCATAAATAAAATTATAGAGGTAAGTAGGCCAGAGCTAGAGTGGTTTTAAAGATCATTGTCAACCTTCAACATGTAGTTACAGGCTGCCAAAAGGTAAACGATGCTGTTTATTTACATGTTATGTAATTATAGCATGTTTATTTACATGTTATGTAATTATAGCAAACTTAAAAGTGTGAAGAAAAAATAATTTTGTCGAATTTACCTGGTTTCGTCATTAGTTAAATTTACATTTAGTTTTTATTTCCGTTCTTCTGTTGGTTTTGCATTCTTGCTGGGTTATTGCAAATTAAGCTTACTTTTGTAAGTATAAACGTATAAAGACACATCATCATAGTTCCGTAACCTAAATCACGTTTATACGCTTTGCCAGAAGCTTTTACCCCCTTCGTTCCACTTGTATCGCTTGTTTCCCGTGGAAGAGTTCGTCATTTTAGTTGGTCACTTGATTGGTTTGTAGTATATAATTATGCAGCGTTTGCTCAGTTTCAGTCAGTTTTTGGTTACGGCTGGTGGTGGTTACTATACGGTAGTATCATAGTAACTTAATGCTTTTAAGTGCCTTAATGCCTTTAACTCGAAAAGTTGCAGGAATTTCGGGTGAAGAATTGGATAAAAAATACCCTCTCTATATATATTGTACGGTTGTTTCAAACATCGTGTTTGAGACATTGGCTAGGCTTTTTCCGAGGGGTTTTCACCAGACCGGTTTCAAGCAAAGCTGTTTCGACCTTGGGGTATAATGTCTGAAGTGGTGTTTTAGATTGCTTCGTAGCACTGTCATCGTCGAATACCCCCGCTGACTTATTCCGTTCCACTACATGATATCGTCTATCGATCGGCCGGGGGTATTCGACGATGGAGTACTGTATGCTCAAGCAAAGCTCGTGTTTGGGTGTTAGGTTGGGGTCAAGACTAGAACTTTTTATTTAATGCTTGATTTTTGAGACAGAGCTAGTTTTCAGAGTTGTTTGAAATATATTGTATTTTTTTTGTTTCAGACTAGTTTTATTTTACAGACAGTATAATTTTATATAGGTTCAAACATAATTATTCTAGATTAGTTTGGTGATTTATTTTGGCGAATTATTTTAAGGTATTTCTGTACATGTTACCTACCGTTCTATTTATTATAGGCTAGGAAAAAAACAAGAAAGATTTATAAATGTATCATTATTCGAAAATAATAATTTGTCATGTATATTTTACTGCTCGGACTAGCACGTTACACAACTTAGTAAGGTGGTTAGTTAACAGCATATAATTATAATAATAATCCACATTCCTGCGTCCAGTCCCAAAATTAGCTTTTTTCACCCCTGTTTTGTCGTAGCGTATAGTGTGTAAGCAGAGAAACAAATCAACAGAAGAGGTATGTGACTGCTGACACAAAATACTTCTTTATGTTGCCGCTAAATGATGATATTTTAGGTATATGTTTGCTTATACCGTAACAATGTTTCACGTTTGTGACCGGTATTATATTAAGGCTGTGTTATGTATGTTGCCGAGTTTACATTCGGGGTGACTTAGGTTCATATATGTAACCGCTAAAACAGTAAGGCTATTTTATGTATGTGAACGCAAACATAGTAAGGCTGTTTCATGTATGTAGACGCTAACCCAGTAAGGCTGTCCCATGTATGTTACCGCTAACTCAGTAAGGCTGTCACATGTATGTAACTGCTAACATAGTGAGGTTGTTTCAAATATGTAACCGTTAACACAGTAAGGTTGTTTCATGTATATAACCGCTAACTCAGTAAGGTTGTTTCATGTATGTAACCGCTAACTCAGTAAGGCTGTCTCATGTATGTAACCGCTAACACAGTAAGGTTGTTTCATGTTTGTGACCTTAAAACAGTAAGGTTATTTTATGTATGTGACCGCTAACATAGTATGGTTGTCTCATGTATGTGACCGCTAACACAGTAAGGTTGTTTCATGTATAGTATGGTTGTCTCATGTATGTGACCACTAACACAGATAGGCTGTCTCATGTATGTAACTGCTTACACAGTAAGGCTGATTTAAGTATGTGAAGTTTGTTTCATGTAGGTAACCGCTAACACAGTAAGACTGTTTCATGTATGTGACCGCTAACATAGTAAGGTTGTCTCATATATGTGACTGCTAGCATAGTAAGGTTGTTTCTTGTATGTAACCGCTAACACAGTAAGGTTGTTTCATGTATTTAACTGCTAACACAGTAAGGCTGTCTCATGTATGTGACCGCTAACACAGTAAGGTTGTTTCATGTATTTAACTGCTAACACAGTAAGGCTGTCTCATGTATGTGACCGCTAACACAGTAAGGTTGTTTCATGTATGTAACCGCTAACACAGTAAGGCTGTCTCATGTATGTGACCGCTAACACAGTAAGGTTGTTTCATGTATTTAACTGCTAACACAGTAAGGCTGTCTCATGTATGTGACCGCTAACACAGTAAGGTTGTTTCATGTATTTAACTGCTAACACAGTAAGGCTGTCTCATGTATGTGACCGCTTACACAGTAAGGTTGTTTCATGTATGTGACCGCTTACACAGTAAGGTTGTTTCATGTATGTGACCGTTAAAACAGTAAGGCTGTTTCTTGTATCTAACCGGTATCACAGTAAAGCTGTTTTATGTATGTTGCCGCTAACAAAGTTAAAGTATTTTTATCGTCAAAATTTGATGCTGTTGATACGTTCATCATCTTTACAGTTATTACCCCTGGTCATCGAGCTACTAGCTTAGTATCTATATTGATCTTCCTGGGGATGGTAGCATATTGCTGCGTTTACACTATGTTCCCGGCAGCCACGGCAGTCCCGCAGAAACGTAGTGCGCCGTGGTACCTTGGTGTGTTTTTTTCGGCGTAGCTGTATAATTTCGATTTCAACTCGCATCTTAAACCAATCAAATGTACGCTAACAGCGGTAAATAATTCTAAGCTGAATAAAAGGACTCCTGTTATTGGTTAACGCATCGTTATGGACTATAAAATTACTGTAAATAAGGGGTGCAGCTTGTATATATCATTCAGCTTGGTGTTATTACTTTTCTTTTTGATGTAAACATGAAAGTGATTTCAGTAAGTTAAATACAATCCTTTTCCATCAATTGAGGAATGCTACTTTGTGAAAATGATTTAAAACAACAAAAAAGAATCCACCGTGTTATGACATGGAACCCCTTAATTACTATGTATATTGAATTCTTCCAGCCTGCCGAGATGCTCTCATTGAAAATTAATTCGCCAAAACCAAAACAACTAATAACGCTTTTATATCATAATTGTCATATGCAATAATGATATGAACAAATATCAAACAAGCCTATTTACAGATATAATTTTTTGTATTACCGTCTATAAATAAGTATATTTCATAGAAAAAATACTGAACTATTTCTAGAGCGTACTAAATTTATTGTGCGTCGGTCTTTCGCGCGCTTTTCCTCGGAATGTTCTAGAAGACTGGAAATCTCGTTTTTCTTTCATCCTACGCCGAATATCTTTTTTAAAGATATTTCTTGTTTACTATGTATACAAGTTAAGTCCTCCCAAGTTTTCTCACGGTCTATCACGGTACATCCGTGACGAAGCGTGGAGGGGAAAAGGACTGAGCCCCGGTGTCAACAAGGCGCACCACGTTGCGGCCCGCGGTCTACCACGGATGCCAGTACGTTCCCTCCCGGTCCGCCATGTTCTGATGGGTTCTCTCACGTTTCTCACGTTCTGATCAAGGTCTGGCACGTTTCTTACGTTCTGTCAAGGCTTCCTACTGATGAAGCGTGGAAGCCGGGCAGCTTTGGGGCACGTTCGTATCCACGGTATGAATCAAAGCGCCAATACCGCTAAGAGAACATCTTTTAAATGCACAACAGTGGCAATTATTCAAATTTTCAAACGATCCAGTAATCTCAATGTCATAAAATTGTTTGCGTAAACATGGTCGTAACAAAAAAGAATGAACACAAAATTTGTTTCAATTAGCCTATTGCCGCACCGTGACTGCTGCGGCGAATATTTTGACAGTTTAAAAATCTGGTCCGGCATCCATGGTGATCACGGCCTGTCACGTTTGCTCACTTCGTTCCCCCACGGCCACCCCGTTTTGTCCACGGTGGGCTGAAACTTCGCCGTGGCCGTCGGGAACATAGTGTAAACGCAGCATACACTCTTAATGTACATGTCCGCTACTGCAGGAAGGGTATGTATATACGAAACAAAAAATGCATTATGTATGTGATCGATAAAACAAGAGCATTTCCACTAGCGCAGGGAGTGACTTTATATGTGTTGTCGCTAAGACATGATTAAATTGTGTACCTAAAAGTAAAATACATGCATTATACAGACTGAGTTTCATGCCGTGGGAACGTCCACCGACAGTACAGAATATATCCCTGGTCATCGGGCTATTAGTATTATCTATCGATCTCCGTTGGGAGTCTTCCTCTTGGGGCAGCCCAGGTTGAAGGTTGCATTATGTATGCTAATTCTTACGCATGAAGTGTACTTTATGTATGTGGCTATTAAATCACACACATTTGCCTTAAGTATGTCACCACTAAAACAGCCGATAAAAATATAAGGATGGTAGCGTTGTACAAGTGGTCTCGGCCACTGGGGATCGTAAGCTGCTGATGGAGATAGGCTGATTTCCTTTAATGCGGTTTATTCGTATATCACAGGTAACAATGGAAGGCTATTTCATGTAGGCGGCCGATTACTTCTGTATGTATGTGCTAATACAGACAACATGATAAATCTATATGTCCGCTAATACATGTCAACTATTAAATGTATGTAGCCTCTAATAAGGGTTGGCAATTTTATGTATGTGATCTGAAATAGATATAACAATTTAGCCGAGATGCTTCATGTATATGGCCTTTGAAATAGTAAGGATGCTGTGGATGCTAATACAGACATGCTACTTAGGTGTGAAGCTTATTATCCAGGTAAAGGTAGGTTGTTGTAGCTGATACTAACGGGGGTTTTGGGGCTGCTAATATGTGAAGCTGGTAATACAGGTAGGTTGTAGTGGCTGCTAGAAAAGGAAGGATGTTTTATATATGTGGTCACTAATACAAACAGGCTGCTAATGTGTGAAGCTCGAAATACAGGTAGGTTGTTGCGGCTGCTAGAACAGGAAGGATGTTTTATCTACGTGGTCACAAATACAAACAGGCTGCTAATGTGTGAAGCTGGTTAAACAGTAGGTTGTTGTAGCTGCTAGTACAGGGAAGGATGTTTTATGTATGTGGTCACAAATACAAACAGGCTGCTAATGTATGAAGTTGGTAAAACAGGTACGTTGTTGTATCTGTTAGAACAGGGAGGATGTTTTATGTATGTGGTCACTTATACTAACAGGCTGCTTATGTGGGAAGCTGGTAATACAGGTAGGTTGTTATGGCTGCTAGTACAGGGAGGATGTTTTATGTATGTGGTCACTAATACTAACAGGCTGCGGTAATACATGTAGGTTGTTTTGGATGCTAGTATAGGAAGGATGTTTTATGCATGTGGCCACTTAAACAAACAGGCTGCTAATGTGTGAAGTTAGTAATACAGATAGATGGTTGTAGGTGCTAGTACAGGGAGGATGTTTTATCTAAGTGGTCACTAATACAAACAGGCTGCTTATGTGTGAAAATGGTAATACAGGTAGGTTATTGCGGTTGCTAGTACAGGAAGGATGTTTTATGTATGTGGTCACTAATACTAACAGGCTGCTAACGGGTGAAGCTCGTAATACAGGTGGTTGTTTCGGCTGCTAGTACAGGGAGGATGCTTTATGTATGTGGTCACTAATACTAACAGGCTGCTTATGTGTGAAGCTGGTAAAACAGGTAGGTTGTTGTGGCAGCTAGTACAGGGAGGATGTTTTATGTATGTGGTATAATACAAACAGGCTGCTAATGTGTAAGCTGTAATAAGGAGTTATTGCGGTGCTAGTACGGAAGGTGTTTTATTATGGTATAATACAAACAGGCTGCTAATGTGTGAAGCTGTAATACAGGTAGGTTGTTGTGGCTGCTAGTACAGGAAGGATGTTTTATCTAAATGGTCACTAATACAAACAGGCTGCTAATGTGTGAAGCTAGTAATACAGATAGGTTGTTGTGGCTGCTAGCACAGGAAGGATGTTTTATCTATGTGGTCACTTAAAGAGACAGGCTGCTTGTCTGTGAAGCTGTTAATACTAATTAACAGTTTTTTTCCGTAAATACATATAAGCAATATGCTCGTGAGTATTACATAACTGAAAGTATATTATGCACATATAATCATGCAAAACATGTGTATATAAATGGTCAAAGATCAGTTATATTATTCTAGCACGAAATACTTCTAATGTAAGTATACATATATAGCCACTTTAACTCATATCATAATCTTATCAAGAGTCAAAATAAGAATGCCAATAATCGTACAAAGCAAAATTAACTAAAATATACATATTATAATTTAAACCCCAATACACAAACACATATGTACATTTACATACATGTATATTCATATATATACACACAATGAAAATACACTATAACACTAGGATCATATACATATCCACACATCTATAAACCTATCAAACACAATAGAATACATAAATACATAAATATATATACCTATCTAGATCGATATGAAATAGATATTCACACACATACATGTTTGTGAGAAGTAGGAGGCGAACAAATACTTGAATATGTAAGCTGTATATTTTCATCTCAATTATGTATTGACAAAATTATTTCTCTTTTCAAATGCTTTACAAATAAACATAGCAAGCGTTTCACATTGTTTTTCGTTATCAGATGATATAAGTTCTACAAATTTGGGAATATTTAGTCTTTTCCAAAAGTATGAATTAATGTATATTTTTCTTAAATCATAATATAAAGGACTTTCTAACAAGAAATGAAACTTATCTTCCAAACAATAACAAGATTGGCATTCTTTTCAATTAAAAGGGACTGCTTCTGGTTTATGTCATCTGCCAGCTTCTATTTCTAATTTATGTGATGATACTCTTAGTCTCCATAATGAATCTCTGTATATTTTAATATTTACATAATTTAAATAAGGTTGAAATCTGAAGTCAGCATATAACATATATGATTTAGCACGAGATGACTCACTAATTTCCGATGACCAATTTTGAACAAAGACATCATTAACTCTCTGACTAAATATATGTAAAAATAAATCAAAATTTCGAACTCCTTGATGCAACCATACCTCGTTAAAGCCTAAACTCTGTAACAGATTTTTAACAGATTTTGCCCAGAAACTTTTTTCAGGTTTGATTTCTAAATCATTACACATCATATCATACACAACTTTGATATATTTAATATTATCTGACTGCTACACTTTCAACCAAAACTTAACAACAGTTATTGTTCTCCTGGATTTTAAAGATATTCTACCTAATTCTCCATACATGAAATTATTTTGAGATTGCTTTCTAACCCCAAGAATGTTCTTAAAAAATTCATATGTACTTTCTCTATATTTTGTACTTTGATTAATACGCCAAACTTCTGACCCATAACTTAAAATTGGATATATCAATTTATCAAACAGGCAGGTTGTTGTGGCTACTAGCACAGGAAATATATTTTATGTATGTGGTCATTAATACAGACAGGCTGCTAATGTATGAAGTTGGTAAAACAGGTAGGTTGTTGTGGCTGCTAGTACAGGGAGGATGTTTTATGTATGTGGTCACTAATACTAACAGGCTGCTAATGTGTGAAGTTGGTGATACAGGTAGGTTATTGTAGCTGCTAACACAGGAAGTATGCTTTATGTATGTGGTCATTAATACATACAGGCTGCTAATATGTGCAACAGGTAATATATGAAGGTTGTTGTGGCTGCTAACACAGGATGGAAGCTTTATGTATGTGGTCATTTTTACAGGCAGCCTGCTAATGTGTGAATCTGGTAACACAGGTAGGTTGTGGTAGCTAGTACAGGGAGGAGGTTTTATGTATGTGTTCACTAATACAGGCAGGTAACTTATATTTACAGGCTGTTTTTGTTTATGGCTGTTAATCCAGGGAGGATGTTTTATGTATGTAGCCACTTGCAAAATGTTGGTGATCTATTTTTGTGGCCGATAATAGAGGTAGACAGCATTCGTATGTGTCTCCTGAAACAAAATTGCTGCTACATGAAGGGTTTTATGTATATATACGCAAATTAAAATAATTCGATCGATATATGTGACCCAAGAATGTTCCTAATATATAGGTGACCCAATAAATGCATATGATACAGGAATGCAACTGTATGCATATGGCTACTGACAAAGGCAGGCTTCCTATAATATATGACAATTTATTTGGCTAGGTTGATTGATTTATCTAGCTTGATCACGAAAATGTTGCTTTATTTATGTTGCTGTTGGTAAAGACAGGCTTACTACATATGATTACTTCGGCCAAAAAATAAAAGATTAGTTTCTCAGGCACTTTTTTTTCAATACGAATGAGGGAGGGCGGAATTCTTGTTATTGCTCCCGATATTTTTATTCTATATTTCTCTCAAGTTTCATAATCATGAAGTCCTAATGAACACTACCTAACACGTATTTAAATAGAAAATAGGGAATCTACATTCTTGACCGGTCAAGGAACAATTAAACAAACTTTATTTTTTATAAACTGTATTTAATTAGATTGCTACAACGTCGATATCAATCAGATACTTCCTTGAGAATTCTTTCATTTCTCAACTTATTTTCAGTGGAGCGCCTCTCTGCCATTTTATATTAATTTTCAGCAGCTTGTTCTATGATGCAGCATGGCAGTGTTGCATAAAGTTTAACCCATTACCTCATGTCACCATCTTCTGTTTATAACTCATTTTTATATTTTTAAAATATATTTTTATTTTTTAAATAGTTTTAAAACTATGAAAAATAGAGCATTTGCTCCATTATGGAAAATGGGGCATTTGCTCATATGGAGCAAATGCTCCATTTTTCATAGTGTTTTCAAATATAAAATTTCAAACATCAGTCAAAACGCGTCTCTATCAGTTAATTGGTTAAATGGGTTACTGCAATACTATTATTCTACATCAAACAACTGTCTGTCATTATGAAAATACAAAAGTTAAAGCAGCATCCACGTGCAATGTAAAGTATACAAATCTATGAAACATTTAAATTTTACAAAGGACTTGTTCTGATTTATACATCAGATACCACAGGTATCAAAAACGTTATAAATAGAAAAATGAAGCTTCCAACTCTCCAGTACAACACCTGAGTTACATTCCTTAAAGCTCCACTTTCTAATGTCATTTCCAGATGAAACTTTACAACTATGTTGTCTTAATGGCTGTTGATCATGGATCTTCATGCGGCACCAGGTCCTGATTTTATATGAACAACAATAAGAGAAGTTAAGTCTGGGTTCAATGGTTATGTCTAATGGTCTCTAAATAAACGTGCCCCTAATTAAAAATAAGGCCTTCACTTAAATATAAAAAAGGAATTGAAAAAATGCACAATTTTGGTTACTTTTAAAATATACACGCAATTGTCATAATATTGCAGCGGCCATAAGATCAGTTTCTATATTATTTTGACATGAATATACTGTATCCATCTTAAGAGTTACACTACAGACGAAATTTAGACAAATGACAGGGAAGGACAGATTTGAACAGAAGAAATTACTGCCATTCGTCACTGCAACCAGAACATAAGGTCACAGCAAGAAGATGGCTAAGAAACACATTCGCCTAAACACCAGGAAGTACTCCTTTGGAATGAGTGTATTATTTAAAACGAGTGGAAAAGTTTACCAGAGTGGGCCGTCGGTGCTATCAATTACCTTTAAAAGTTGAGCAGGACAGATATTCAGACAGACAGAAGACCAGAGCGAGAGTTTCACGCAACATAGCCTTTATCCTTTAGATATCAAAATGTTAAAATGCGATTCCTCTGACACGTTTCAAAAGAAAGAATACAGCATTTGCCGTCACATAAACATGACGTTTCTCTGTTTCCCGCCAGATTGTGATCTGCGTCGTAGAAGCGCATTTGAAAAATCAGTAAAATTCGATCGGAATCTTCGGACGTTTTTGACCATGGGTGCCTGGTACTCGGCAACGCTATACATGCGGAATAGCATGCACAGGTAAACGGTGGCTGGTGGGTGATATTTTGGGGGAAAATCGGGACTTTTCAAAAACGAAGCGGGTCATTAAAAACGAATGCGGCGCTGCCTGAAAAACTAACCTATAAATTTTTGGCCTTATTTGGCTTGGTTAATTGAAAAATATGCTTGATGAAAAGAACGCTAATGTATGTTGCTGCTGACAAAAACAGGCTGACTAAATTACATGACCGCTTATTTAGCTAGGTTGATTATTTACCTAAAAGTATGTATAGAGTTAGTATGGACAGAGTCATCTGAAATCACTCAATCAAACACCTTTCCATTGTCAAACCTTCTGATATAAATCAAACACAGCAAAATACCCATTTATGGTCTGCGCACCTTCTGTAATAACCCTTCCATGGCCTTATCACTTCAAAACATTCCTGATTAGAAACTTCAAAATACTCACTCTTTCATGGTCAGAACATTTTTTTAAATATAAAAAAAACACAACAAAAATCACTACAAAACACCGTTCGATGGTCACCAAAAAAAACCCCGCCATCCGTAATAAATCAACCACTTCAAATTTCAATTCAATGGTTAGAGCATTCAGATATCAATCACTACGAAACACCATTCCATGTTCTGACTATCACTACAAACCACCCCAATGGTAAGAGCACCACAAACCACCATTCCATGGTTGGGGTTTTATGTTTATGATATCAATCAAATACCCGTCAATGGTCCGAGCATCTGCATTTCAAGCAACACTACCAAACACCATTCCATGGGCAGAGCCTCATATAATAAATCACTACATATACAAGTCAAGGGCATGTGCCGTCTGACATCAAATAATAATTAAAAATCACCATTCCATGTTCGGATTCATCTAATTGCTATCAATAACTACAAAACACCTTCCAATGGTAAAAGCTTCCAAATGTAATTTAATCTACAAAAATCCCCTTTCCTTCCATCAATAAAACCCCCAAAAACACCCATGATTTATTTCTGATATATCAAACACTAAAAACACCTCATGATCGAGCTTGTTCCATAAACACTCACCCATGATCTAAGCCGTCTGATATCTATCAACCACTACAAAACACCCACCCATGATTTGATCCTTCTGATATAAATCAACCACTACAAAACACTCACCCATGATCTGAGCCTAATGATATCCATCAACCACTACAAAACACTCACCCATGATCTGAGCCTAATGATATCCATCAACAACTACAAAACACTCACCCATGATCTGAGCCTAATGATATCCATCAACAACTACAAAACACTCACCCATGATCTGAGCCTAATGATATCCATCAACCACTACAAAACACTCACCCATGATCTGAGTCTAATGATATACATCAACCACTACAAAACACTCACCCATGATCTGAGCCTAATAATATCCATCAACCACTACAAAACACTCACCCATGATCTGAGCCTAATGATATCATCAACAACTACAAAACACTCACCCATGATCTGAGCCTAATGATATCCATCAACACTACGAAAACACTCACCCATGATCTGAGCCTAATGATATCCATCAACAACTACAAAACACTCACCCATCATCTGAGCCTAATGATATCCATCAACCACTACAAAACACTCACCCATTATCTGAGCCTAATGATATCCATCAACCACTACAAAACACTCACCCATGATCTGAGCCTAATGATATCCATCAATCACTACAAAACACTCAACCAATGATCTGTAGCCTAATGATATCCATCAACCACTACAAAACACTTACCCATTATCTGAGCCTAATGATAAACATCAACCACTACAAAACACTCACCCATGATCTAAGCCTAATGATATCCATCAATCACTACAAAACACTCACCCATGATCTGAGCCTAATGATATCCATCAACAACTACAAAACACTCACCCATGATCTGAGCCTAATGATATCCATCAACAACTACAAAACACTCACCCATGATCTGAGCCTAATGATATCCATCAACAACTACAAAACACTCACCCATGATCTGAGCCTAATGATATATCCCACCAACAACTTACAAAACACTCACACATGATCTGAGCCTAATGATATCCATCAACAACTACAAAACACTCACCCATGATCTGAGCCTAATGATATCCATCAACCACTACAAAACACTCCCCCATGATCTGAGCCTAATGATATCCATCAACAACTACAAAACACTCACCAATGATCTGAGCCTAATGATATCCATCAACCACTACAAAACACTCATCCATGATCTGAGCCTAATGATATCCATCAACCACTACAAAACACTCACCCGTGATCTGAGCCTAATGATATCCATCAACCAATACAAAACACTCACCCGTGATCTGAGCCTAATGATATCCATCAACAACTACAAAACACTCACCCATGATCTGAGCCTAATGATATCCATCAACAACTACAAAACACTCACCCATGATCACAACTACAAAACACTCACCCATGATCTAAGCCTAATGATATCCATCAATCACTACAAAACACTCACCCATGATCTGAGCCTAATGATATCCATCAACAACTACAAAACACTCACCCATGATCTGAGCCTAATGATATACATCAACACACTACAAAACACTCACACACATGATCTGAGCCTAATGATATCCATCAACAACTACAAAACACTCACCCATGATCTGAGCCTAATGATATCCACCAACAACTACAAAACACTCACACATGATCTGAGCCTAATGATATCCATCAACCACTACAAAACACTCACCCATTATCTGAGCCTAATGATATCATCAACAACTACAAAACACTCACCCATGATCTGAGCCTAATGATATCCATCAACAACTACAAAACACTCACCCATGATCTGAGCCTAATGATATCCATCAACCACTACAAAACACTCACATATGATCTGAGCCTAATGATATCCATCAACAACTACATGTACAAAACACTCACCCATGATCTGAGCCTAATGATATCCATCAACAACTACAAAAAACTCACCAATGATCTGAGCCTAATGATATCCATCAACCACTACAAAACACTCACTCATGATCTGAGCCTAATGATATCCATCAACCACTACAAAACACTCACCCGTGATCTAGCCTTTGATTATAACCACTACAAAACACAACATGTCTGAGCTTTTGATACCATCAAAACTACAAAACACTCACTCTGATAACCATCAATAACTACAAAACACTCAACCATGATCTCAGTCTTCTGATATCTTTCAACCACTATAAAACAACCACCAAGAATCTGAACCCCTAATTCCCAAAAAAGTTAATCTTCTGATATCTATCAAACACTACAAAACACTCACCCATGTTCTGAGCTTTATGATAGCTATCAACCACTACAAAACACTCACCCATGTTCTGAGCTTTCTAATAACCATCAACCACTGCAAAACACTCACCCATGTTCTGAGCCTTCTGATATCCATCAACCACTCAAAACACTCACCCATGTTCTGAGCCTTCTGATATATGTCAACCACAACAAAGCACTCACTCATGTTCTGAGGCTTCTGATATCCATCAACAACTACAAAACACTCATCCATGTTCTGAGCCTTCTGATATCCATCAATCCCCACGAAACACTCACCCATGATCTTAGCCTTGTGATATCCATCAACAACGGCAAAACACTCAACCATGATCTGAGCCTTATGATATCCATCAACCACTACAAAACACGCACCTATGTTCTGAGATTTTTAATGTCCATCAACCCTTGCAAAACACTCACCCATGTCTTGAGTCTTCTGATATCCATCGACCACTTCAAAACTCTTACCCATGAGATGAGCCTTCTGATATCCATCGACCACTACAAAACACTCGCCATATCTAGCCTCTGATACTATACCACCACTACAAAGAAACTTATCCATGATTTAAGCCTTCTGATATCCATCATCCACTTCAAAGACTCACCCAGGATATGCGCCTTCTGATATCAATCGACCACTACAAAACACTCACCCATGAGATGAGCCTTCTGATATCCATCGTCCACTACAATACACTCGGCCATAATCTAAGCCTCCTGAAATTTGTCAACCACTAAAAAAAATACTCATGATCTAAGCCTTCTGACATCCATCAACAACTACAAAACACCATGATCTGAGTCTTCTGATATCTATTGACCACTACAAAACACCCACCCATGATCTGAGCCTTCTGATATGTATTGTTACGACCAATTTGATGAAATGGCGCAACAAAGAAAAGCCAGCAACAAACTAGTTAACTAAATATATTTTAATTATTAACAAGTGACAACTATCAGTATGAATATCATAACATACAGTGTCTTAAAATTATTATAACAAATTAGTTTGATCCTTGTCTGATTGATAAAATTTAAATATAACCTGAGTAATCCAATAGATATGTTCTTTATCAAAATGTAAGTCCGAAATTAATTCCACAATGTTGAATGACCCACACTGCCAAAAACAAGTCTTCTTAAACAAGTCTCAACCAGTCTGCTCTCCCTAAAACCCCTTTCATTATATATACTTGAGCAAAATATTCTAGAAACAACCATGCTATTCTTCAAAAAAGAATGTTCTAAAGTGTAAACAGGTAACATAAGACTTCTAGAATTTTCCATAGAAAGAAAGAAAGTTCCAATAAACAAATATACCAGTAAAAAAGTTATTTTCAGAACAGGGATCGCCCAATAGATCACCCCAGAACAAAACTAGTAAACAAGTTATTCTTAGGATAGGGAGTTCCCTCTACAGTGTTGTGTATACATAACTAGGTTAGGTGTAATATGTATTATTATCAATCCATACAAAACAATCACCCATG
>CM037782.1:71805267-71855267 GCA_021229015.1 Solen grandis
TTCTGAGCCATCTGATATTCATCAATCACAACAAAACGCCAACAGTTCTCTATATTAGAACAATGTGATATCAATCTTCAAAACCCAACCGGCCTTTCAGATCTATCTGAAAAAACCACTCATGGTCTGTTCCATCTGATTTAAATCAAGGACTACAAATCACCATACAATGGTTAGAGCACCCTTCCATGGACAAACCTTCTGATCTCAATTCATCACTACAAAACACCCTTCCAAGGTCTAACATTCTGATATAAAGCTATCACTACAAAACACCCACCCATTGTAAGAGCCATTTTTTTTATTTTATTTATTTTTATTTTTTTTTTTGAGGAGGAGGAGGTTCAAAATGAAACCTCGTTTATTTCCCCGTTATAGAGGACATGGGGTGGTGGCCATCCCCATGTACCCTTACAAAATACTGCATGCATTAATAAAATAAAAAATACATTATTATGGTGAACAAGTCAGATATATATTTATATTTGACAGATTTTTTCCTTGCAAAAATTAAAAAAAATATTCTTCACACTAACGTTAGAAGATAATTAGATCAACCTCTAACACATGAAAACAACACACACACACACACACACACACACATATATATATAATAACTTTGATTTTTCATACATACAGAATAACTTTGATTTTTCACCATTCCGATTGATAACTTACACGATACTTTGAATGGAAAAAATATTATATTCATACTTTTTCCACAGTATTTAAAACATTATTTGATATATTTTTGCTCTATACGTTGCTTATTCTGACTCTAAGTTTAGATTACATCTAAGAAATTCACTAATGTTTGATATTTTTCTTCTTTCTTTAACAGATCCAAATTATCATGAACTGAGAATTTTAATGACGATATAATGCTTATTATACTTCTTTTCTGAGTATCAAACTAAAATTATTTCCATTTTTTTAAGACTGCCCACTTTGCTTCAACGATAATCGTATTACGTACGTGCATACGTTTAAAAAAATCAAGATATCCAAAACTGATATTTTCAAAAGTAATTTCGTAGTATATCTTTTTACATGCTTTGAATACGAACTTTAATTTTTTTCCAACAAATAATAAAATAGGTTTCACAAACAAAAAGTTTAAGAATAAAAAATACAGAGTTTCTCTCTCTTTTCTGCAAAAATTACATAGACCATTAAAAAGATTCATCACCTTTAATTTGTGTTCAGTGCACACGATGTTATGAAAAATTTCCATTGAAATTGTTTGGCTTTGACAGAAGATGGAGAGTGTTTGATGTTTAGCAATATCTTCGCCCATGCATTTTGATCTAGTTGTTTACCAATTTGTCCTTCCCATTTGATTTCTAACTTTGACTTTTCTATCACTGTAGAGTTATACATTGATTTAATCATTCCTAAAGAGAATTCGCTTTAATGTACGTGTTTATTTTTGACATTTTTTATAACGAGACCGTGATGATACATATTTTTGGTGGACTACAATAGGAAAAAAGAGTTAAAGATATAAAATTCATAAAAATATAAATAAATCCCTATAAAACTCCAAATCCGTAGTTAGGGCCATCAGATGTTTATCAATAACTATAAAACCCAATTTATAATTCAGGGCCATCTAATATCAATCACTACAAAATTTCAATCCATAGCCAGAGTCAATTGATATCACTCAATTATCACAAAACACTCTTCCATTGTCAGAACCATCTTATATGAATTGATCACTACAAATCACCAACCCATCTTCAGGGTATTTATTATTAAAACAATACTCCAAGAAATTGTCAGTGACATCGGTTATCGATCAATCCCAACACAAAACCTTTCCATTGTCAGAGCCCATTGATCTCAATCAATCCCATATGATATCAATCAATCTCCAAAAAACTCCCTTCCATGATCAGAGCAATATGATATCAATCAATAAGTTTGAGTTATCTGATATCAATTCATCACTACAAAAATCCAACAAACTTTTGGGGTCATACGAAATTTATCAATCACTACAAAACATCTCTAATAGCCAGAGCCTTCTTATAATAACTGGTCACTACAAAACTCCATTCCATGTCATATCTGATTTAAATTAATCACAAATTGTCCACCCATTAATCAATCAATACTAAAACAACAACACATGGGAGTGCCATCTGATATCAAAGGATCGCTACATAACCATTGATCTGATATCAATCACACTCATTGTCAGAGCGTTCTGATATCAGTCAGTCACTTCACACTATTTTCACGGCAATCAACCACAAATCCCAACCAATTACTCCACAACACCGGCTCAAGGGGGCAGACAATTATTACTAGATTTCTAAGTAACAATTTAGTATCTGCGGTTTGTGTCGACAGAAATACTTTACTTGCGTATATGCATCACTGAATATCTTTATTCGTCATTGATTTAACTATGTTCTCTCCCTTTTGCAGGTCTGGTATCAAATGCTTATGCTTTAGCCTGTATATTCTATTCACACAGAGTCCTATATAGCTGAATTTAACATTCAAAACAGCATGTTGTATCTCTTTAAAGTTAATATAATTTAATTTCTACGAAATCTTCATGACGTTAAAGAATGGAGATTATATTATGTGTGCCAGAAATAGACATATACGTTTGATCATACTCTACAGTCGCATAGGGCGCCTCTTTAATGTTACAATGTAATTACCGAAGCACTGTGGGATACGGTCGTAAACATTGTTGACTGGTATATGTGGTCTTAGAATGATCCTAAAATCAATAACGACGTTATATCAATTCCGAAACAAAATTATACTCTGTATTTCAAGAGAGTATAACATATCTTAGAAGAGGCTTTCCAACGTTTCAGTTTACCGCTAAATTATCATGGATATATTCAAGACATGTTTTCACCAACATTATCGGAATCATAATTTTTCGTGTGCACATTAAAAGTAACTGAAGATCACTTGTTCAGCATAAATCTAAAAAGGATTTAGTTATCATTTAGAAGAACTGGCTTTGAAAGTATGTTTAATACAAATTTAAAACCAAAGTCCAAACAGGGCCGAATTTGTTTGTTTCATGCCTTTGATGAACATAGCGAAGTGTTAAGTAAACAAAGTTATGCATCATAGTAAATGGTAAGGACACTTTTAAAAAAAAATCAGTTGCACGCAAACTTTTCACAAAAATACTTAGGTCAAAATTTATCGTAAAGAACAATAGATTCTGTCAAGTTTTGTTATCTTACTTGATTGTCTGATGATTTAATGAAGTTTTAAGTCAATCTCATAACTGATATTTGAGATAAAAGTAAAACAAGAAAATGTGTCTCTGAGACACTAATGCCCCGCCGGGATATCCAAATTTTGCTTATATGTTTAAAAGATTATATAATAATGTACATTTGTATAAAGTTCCATGATGATGTGAAGTTACCTTAAAAGAAAAAAGAAACTTAAACACAGAGGTAAAGTAGCGTAGCGTGACGTAACCGGTGCGCGGAATTTGAGTCATAGCCATAAAATCAAATATATACTATCGGTAAATAATCCATATCATGATGTACATATATATCAAGTTACAGGAATTTGTAAAGTCATCTTCATAGAAAAAAAAGCTTAAAACCATATGCAGAACCACCAATTTTACCATGTTCAACCATCCGTGAAATATAGGTCACATCTATCTTAAACAGTTTTATCATGATGTACATGTGTACCTGGTTTCATGGAGATGTAAAATCATCTTCATAGAAAAAAGTTTAAAGGAATACGCTCGGCTGATAACAACTAGGGTTTAATTGAAAGATATTGATGTAAATAAACCAATTTAATTACTCATTTCATTGAATCAATCGTAATAAGAAAGAAATTGCAAGTTAAAGACGTCTATTTACACCAATTTGCTCCGAGACATGGGCGCAGACATTGTTTAAGTCTCGTGGTCTCGCGAGACTTTTTTTCAACAATCGTGACGTCACAGACACACTTCCGTTGCGTACATACATTGAAATATAGAAGGGAATTACGTGTGTTGTGGAGAAATTGTTTGAAAAATGTTTATTATTTGAATATGATGAAAATATATTATTAAAAGATTAAACTATGATCATTTTATTGTTTTCTTACTCGTGAGTGAGAGAGTCTGGAGCCCTCGTCCTATGACCTTTGTATGCCAGAATGGTACTGAATGCAACTTCTAAAACAGAATCATTCAGAACTAAGGTGTGAAAGTCCGTATGGTTCGTAATGCACGTAAGTTCATCTAAATTTCCAACAACCAAGTCACTCGATTTTCAACATATATTATCCATATTGGATGGCATCATAACACAGTTATCACACAGACAAAAGTCCTCAGCACATAAATATTCCTCCTCCCGTACGTCATTGTCTTGAAGCAGTTGCAGTTCTTCCTCAGTATATTCGGGCTCAAAGTCGTAAGGAACTATACACTCCATTTTAAGAAATATCTCAAAAACTTTATTAAACTTCCTGCTATAGTGATCGAACCATAACTAAAGTCAATACCCCTTGTCACGCAATCATTTATGCACATTCTCACAAACATCGCTATTTTAATTGCGCAAATCATTACAATTTTTAAACAGTTTTTTAATCAAACATATAAATATATAAAAGGGGCGGTATCATGTAAGTAGAAATCTAATTGCAATGACGGTAACTGTGAAATACTATAGAGACGAATCAAAGGGACACCGTGTTGTAATTATGATTAACACACCTAATTGCTCGCAATTTAGCAAAATAATGTAAGTTATGCTAACTACTTTCTGTATATCACAATAACATGAGCTCATTGCGATACGATACTTTTACTTATATATATTTATTTAAACAGACTTTTTCCGTAAAATAGCATAATATAGATTATTATCATATAAAACGTGGATTCAACACTTTTCTTTCATATTTATATAATGCATTTAGTATGTTTGTGGTGATGATTATACTCTACATGTCCGTTTCAGTAAAACGTGCACATCAATTGTCTGTTGACATGGTGACTCGGTCGCACGCTTCGTTTTATGGCCGTGTTTTATGGCCCCGAGGTGCGATTTTATATGACGCTTATTCTGTTGTGTTACAAAGGCTTGCCAGTGATTTCTTATCCAATCAGTTTAACACCACACAACTTTTCAATAACCGCAGTTGCAAGCATTTCACGGTAAAAATGACAAAGATGTATTATAGAAATAAAAAATATCGCGGAGCAAATTGGTTTAAATAGACGTCTTTAACTTACAATTTCTTTCTTATTACGATTGATTCAATGAAATGAGAAATTTAATTGGTTTATTTACATCAATATCTTTCAATTGAAACCTAGTTGTAATCAGCCGAGCGTATTCCTTTAATGCTTTTATCAAGATTCAAGATTCAAATATTTTATTTAGTAACGTAAACATATACATGTTTTTGTTACATGATCCAATGATTTTAATAACAAAACAACAAAAGTCACATGCCATGGTCTACGATGACAACTATCACAACCCCTATTAATCGCACTCATCGATCGGGATATGGTTCAATGGGTATTTGTGACGTCACAGAAAGGTAAACATGAACAAAGATGGCGGCGGCCATAGCCGATCGAAATCACAAACTTTAAACCTCTATATCTTCACAAATATAGCGTGTATAAAAATGAAAGTCATGTCAAAGTGATCTACACTAAAAGGTTTATTGATGGTTAAATTTTCATTTCAGCCGAGCGTATTCCTTTAAATGCAAGGGTAAACCAAAGGCAGGACCATAAATTTTACCATGTTCATCTAACCATGACATTTAGGTCACAGCCATAAATCTGCATAAATATATAATAGATCATATCATGATGTACATGTGTACCTAGTTTCATTACATATGAAATCATTTTCATAGAAAAAAGCTTAAACAGAAAGGTACACCAGAGGCAGAACAATTTTATCATGTTAATCCAACCGTGAAGTAATGGTCACTGCCATATATTTGTATAAATTTTAAATAGATTATATCATGAGGAAACGAGTTTTCATAAAGATATGAAGTCATTTTCTTAAACACTATCTTTAAGTTGAGAAAGGACCATAGTTTGCGCTTTATTTGGTCAAGAGTTATCAATTTTGTCAAGTGTATATTTTAAGAAATATATATAGATATGCATCATACCAAATTGCATGGATAAATTCAAAATTTAACAAAATCAGCAAAACTTTAACCAACATTTCAATGCCTAAAAGGGTCATTATTTGCTAAAATTTGGTCAAGCATTATCTAATTTGTCCGTTAAATGCCCCTGAATATCTTATGGAAGTATCAAACCAACAACAGCAACAAGAAAACAAAACAAGAACAGCTGGTTACAAAGATATATGCATGACAATAACATAACTCAGGAGTGACGTCGGGGTGAATAAAATTATTCGATCGAGCTCAAGAGGCGAGACAATCTTATTTATGTTCGACATATGTCACAGAAAGTCTAACCTACCCGAGCTACCACCCCATTTTTATCAAATTGTTAAAGGATGCTTCCAATAAAAACAAGACGAGGCTGAATCTATCATTTTTAATTACCAGGGGACAGTAATAATTTAAAAGGAGTTCGTTTTAATTTTTTTTCTTTTTTTTTTTCGATTTATGAAAGGCAATATTCTGGATCTGCTTAATGTATTTCCTGACAACCAATCTCATCCGATATAGTATACCAATGGAATATCCATGTTTCATGAAGATACAATCATGTTTTACATATTTAGAGATATTGATATTTTGTAAATTGATATTGTAATGAGTCAGCTGCTGCTAAACGTTGTTTTGTAAAAAAAAAGATAAGATTAAAATGTATGCTTTCAATTTATTCTTTTTAAAAGCTTTAACAAAGACATCCAAGAACGATGTATATATTTAAAAAAAAAAAAACTTAACAATTCATCAAAACATTACAATCTGTTAAAAGACGGGTCATGACTTTCTGGGCACTCCCGTGCAAGTCTATTGCCAAAATACTGGGACCGAAGTTATTGCAATTATGGTTTGACAAGGAGTAGAGAATTGCAAAACTGTATATACCTATCAAATCTTAATGATTAAGTTTGATGTTTTCCAACAAAACGTACAGTTACTAAATTATTGTTTTAAGTTGGTTTAATATTTTCAAGACATGAGTAGACGCACTTTAACAATACAATGTCACGTTTGTATACTCATGGTTAGGAAATGTATTTTTTCTTGTTTAATTCATTGTTGTCTTGAGATTTCACTAGTAATATTTTCTATGTATTTCGTTAAGGCAAGGTACTTTATCACACTTATATGTTATCTAAATATGTGTTCACTAGAAAAAAAGTCTCATAAAGTCGCGGGAATATTATTAACTGTTGGGATTAGTCTGAATAGATATTAGTTATATCATGGCCCAGTGCCCAACCATAGGATAAGGGCCATGTGTTTCACATAATAAAAAGGTCTTGGTGGCGCTTGGTTGTTAAGCCGAAGGTTGTGGGTTCGATTCTCCAATGGGGTCGGGCATTTTACCAACGACGGCCAAAGAAGTACAAACCTTAGAATGAGTAAACAAGAAAAACCTAAATGAACTGGCGTGACACCACCTAAAATTGTACAAACAGAGATTAAATACAGGGACATTAATTCCCATGGGACTATGTTGATCTAATATGTCCAAAGTCTATATGCATGGATACGACTGTGAATAGGTAATTGAAACATTAAACATACTGTTAAATCATTAATTTCCGTTGGACACTAATTTTTGTCGATTTCGTGGTGAGTTTTATCCACGAATATTAATCCCGACGAAAACTTGTCTATAATATAGTCATCACGTTTTCTAGAAGAAAGATCCTCGAATAAATGTACCCACGAAATTCCATTGGGTACATAATCAACGAAATTTAATGCCAACAAAAAATAATGAATAGATTTTAAAGTACCAAAATTGAAGTCCAATGATCAAAACTAGTTGGTTTTTGGAACTGACTTGATTGACAATATGTGAGTAATTGAGCTCTAGTTCCTTTACTATGTGATTGTATGTGATATGTGATAGTACCGCACCCACCACTGGTGTCAACATTTCTCTTTCCAGGTGCAACATCCATAATTGAAAACAAGGAACATTATGCTGTTCAAAGGAAGAACTTCAATACGGACAGATACAAATTGGATACATGTAAGTGGTCTTCGCGTCCGACATTGGATGACGTACACGGACGTAAGACACGGACAGTTGCTTAAGAGAATTAATGAAATATTCTCCATGTTTTTTAAATAAAGCGCCTGGAATGTGCATTTTGTTAATAACTTTTCAATATAACTGTCATTTTATTTGAAAATACTGCGATCTTTGTCTAAATTATAGCCTTAACAAGCAATTCCGGACGACTTGACACAGTAACACACAAACACCGTGATTACTAGCAAGCTCGACAAAAATGCAGAGAGAAAAAAAAAATACATTCTGAAAATTTGATCTTGCTCAATGGCCACTCAAAACGTTCCGTAATCCGTTTCTGAACAGTTTGTTGTGTATTTAAAATGTATTACAGTCCTACAAAAATTGGCAGTTATACAATTTATTGAAATTCTTTACGTTACAGCAATTAATTTTTGTAACAGCCCTAGGTCCGTATTAATTCAAAGGTGAAGATAATAATTAAAGAAACATTACCTCCATGCAGACAATATACATTGTTTTTGTAGTATACAAATGTCGCCTTTGAAAAATTAATCTTATTTGATGTTATCACAGTACAATTTACCAAACCATAGGAAATTTTAGTTAGGTAAAATGATAATACAATATACTTGAAATAACCACAGTCAGACAGTGAATTAACTATTTCGCCTTAAATGACCCGAATTTTGTTTACCTCACCGATATATCTTCCATAAACGACTGGCTGAATCTTTGGTAATCGCGTTTTGAAAAACCTTGAAACTTTCACAACAATCTTATATTCAGCTAAGCAGTTATTTACCTTGTTATTTTCAAGTGAATTGTGTCTTCACATTATATTGTTAGTGCCTATATTTGGTATATCACTTATATCATTATACAAGCCATTTCGATTTGTATCACAAAGTCTGTAAGCTATATATGAACAAGTAAAGCTCGCTTAATAAAGTACAAGAGCACATGCTTCTCCCACTATCGCAGATGTTTCCAGGCCCTGGTGGGTTTCCTAATGCGTTTTGTTTGCAAATTTAATCGAGATGGTCTAGCCGACACATTGTGTTGATCGATATGACAGACTCTGACGAATATATACGGGCAATAATAGTTTTGTATAGGTTTTCCATGAGGTGAGTATTCTTCAACTGACATTAGTCAATTCTTGTCAAACAGTTTATCACGTTCCACTTGTTGAGAACTGATTGATTCATGAAAAGCCATCCGATACCCCTTAACTCACACACACACACACACACACACACACACAACTTTGTGATATACACAAGTGCATTCGATGACAATGGATTTTTTAGCTCGTCTGTTTTTCGAAGAAAAAATACGAACTATTGTCGTAACTCCGGCGTCCGCGTTGTCGTCGTCGTCATGCATCGTTGTCGTCTGGAATCTTAACCTTGGCCATAACTTCTCTACAATTCAAAATATAACTTTTATTTTTGGTATGCATATTCATCATCACAAGACCTATCCAGTCATATCCAAATATTTCACCTATTGACCTTGACCTTTGACCTTACTTTTCTGTAACATCTGAAAACATTTCACCTTCACACAATTTGAAACCCTCGTTCAATTACAATCTACAATAACACACCCCTCGCCTCTATGTCAGACTATTACAAAAGTACACAGTCAGTTGAGGTTTAACTAGTTTCTGTACGGTATACAAAGTTCTTTTGGTGTGTTCATTTAAATCTCAGAGCTGAATAATTTTAAGAAGCAAAAAAAGGGGGAGGGGGGCATTTGACATTTTTCATTCATTGCATTTTTCATATCAGTCACGAAAGCGTCATAATTTGTTGTTTTATTTTCCTTTGCAAAAATAAACACACCTATGTGAATCAGTACTATCTGATTCTATAAAAGAAACACTCGTAATGAAGAAAAGCATGGTCTAATTTAAGAAAAGAACAATACACTATCTACATCAAGAAAAGGACAAGAACGCTATATATTAAAGGACAAGACACTATCTACATTAATAAAGGACAAAGACGATTTCCAAAAATAGTCAAGGACGCTTTCTAATAAAGACAAGGCTTTAAAAAAATTAAAGGAAAATTTAACAGGAAAAGGACATTATCAATAAAAGGACTAGACACTATCTATATCAATAAAAGGACTAGACACTATCTATATCAATAAAAGGACTAGACACTATCTATATCAATAAAAGGAGAAGGACGCTATTTATTAAAGGACAAGACACTATCTATATCAATAAAAGAAGAAGGACGCTATTTATTAAAGGACAAGACACTATCTATATCAATAAAAGAAGAAGGACGCTATTTATTAAAGGACAAGACACTATCTATATCAATAAAAGGAGAAGGACGCTATTTATTAAAGGACAAGACACTATCTATATCAATAAAAGAAGAAGGACGCTATTTATTAAAGGACAAGACACTATCTACATCAAGAAAAGAACAAGGACGCTATCTGTAAAGGACAAAACACTATCTACATCAAGAAAAGAACAAGGACGCTATCTATAAAAAGAAAATGGCGCTTTCTATAAAGGACAAGACACTATCTACATCAAGAAAAGAACAAGGACGCTATCTATAAAAAGAAAATGGCGCTATCTATAAAGGACAAGACACTATCTATATCAAGAAAAGGACAAAGACGCTATCAACAAAAGAACTAGTAATAATTATAACAGAGAACTGTTACTAAGTCTCCAAAACGAAGTTAAAGAAAACAACACAGTCATAAGTAAAAGTGAGTGGGTGGGGCCTGATCCCTTTGTGACCCATGTGAACATCAAAAAAGTACTATTCAATCCACCTGACCATGGAGAACAAGAATATGTATGGTTTATGGGTGGGAATTTCAAATGTTTCTGAAATAAATGTCAGAGGTAAAATTGACAGGGTGGGATCAGAACCCCTGGGGACATTATAGTAGTGCTATCCAGTCTTTCTTATCATGAGGAACAAGAATATATATGGTGTAGGGGTGGAGATCTAAACAGTTTTTGAGATAAAACGTGATAAGTAAATTTGAGGGGACGGGCGTGCCCCTGGGTGACCTCAAAGGACACCAAAGTAGTGCCATTTGATCATCTGTCTCATCATGGGGAACAAGAATATAGATTTAAGGTCATAAGTAAAATTAAGGAGGTGGGGCCTGACCCCTTGGTGATCCATGTGATCTTAAAAGAAGTATCATTCAATCCAACTCATCATGAGGACCAGGAATACATATGGTTTAGGGGTGGGGATCTGAAGAGTTTTTGAGATGTAAGGCCACAAGTAAATTTGAGGGGACGGAGTCAGCCCCTGGGTGACCCCGGGGGATACCATAGTAGTACCATCTAATCTGTCTCATCGTGAGGAACAAGAATATATACGGTTTAGGGGTGGGGATCGAAACAGTTTTTGAAGTAAATTTGAAGTAGTGCGTTTCAAAAAATGATTCAGGATTGGAAATTTGAATATTTTACCAAATGTATATATATTTTTATTCAAAAATCCATCTTTGAGGGGGCGGGGCCTGACGGGGACTATTAGTGTGTGAATTTTTGAAAAGATAGGTCGAGCGGCCTCTGAGATATGGCCCGTACAAAGTTGCCGGCACGAGAAAGAATAATAATAATAAGAAGAAGAAACGGAGTAAAACAATAAGTCTCCAAACGTTCGTTAACAAGGACAAGGACGCTATATATAAATGGACAGAACACTATCTACTTCCAGAGAAGGACATGGACGCTATCTAAAAAAGGACGAGACACTATCTACATCAAGAATAGGACAAGGACGCTTATCTATAAAAGGACAGGACACTTTCTACATCAAGGAAATGACAAAGACGCTATCCATAAAAGGACAAGACACTATCTTCATCAAAAAAAAGGACAAAGACGCTATCTATAACAGGAAAATACACTATCTACATCAAGAAAAGGGCAAGGGTATAAAAAAAACATAAAGACAATGACGTTATTTATAAAAGGACAAGGACGCTACCTATAAAGTAAGGACACTATCGACATCAGGAAAGGGACACAGACGTTACCTTTAAAAGGACAGGACACTATCTTTAAAATAATCTGATCCAGAGATACAGCCCGAACATGCTAATTCATCTCTCTGACCTCTTAGTATGACATTTTCCTTTGAGTTAGGGACCCAACCCAGCGCTGGATTTTCATATAACTTCGAAGGACTGTTATCCTTAATGAGACAAAAAGTGCTCCAAGTTATTTGATAATTCAGCGGTCCATGGCCATTAGTTGCAGCTCGGATTAGCAGATCCCAATACCGGGACTTTTCAACTTTGAGCATGAAATTGCCCGTGCGTAGCACGTCTCCTCATTTTGGCTTACGTCATTGTCAATTAGAAAATCCTTAACGATCTTTGTTAAGTTACATAATTATGACCTTAACATTTGCGTTAGGGGCCCAACTCTTGTGTGCGACACTTAGTTTTATTCCAACGTTACTGCTACGTGAAGAAAAAGAAAATCCTACGATCCATTTTTGAATATGTTTGCTTACATAGGCCAACATTTTGAGGTTATATTAAGACATTAAATTACCTCTTGTTTCTGTATCATTTCATAAAATACGATTATATTATGGAAGTCGAAATCGAATAAAATGTTTTAATAATCAATACTAGAGATAACGTGCTTGAACAAAATAATAAAAAGGTAAATGCACAAGCGAATCAATCGCAATTAAGTGGGAGATATTGAACAATCTCTGGCTGGAATTTCACCACTACTCATTCGTATCAACAAAGTAATTGCCCCAATAGTGCAGTCGGTAGGATAGCTAGAAACTTAGAAATACTTATAGAAAATATGAACGAAAATAAAAAGGAAAGAATAGTGTCTTATTCAAGAAAGGAGTAGAATTCTAATAATGAAAATAATACTATCTAAATAAAAAAAAAAAAGAGAAAAGAACACTATCGCAATCAAGATAAAAAAGACTCAGTCTAAATCAGGAGAAAAAGGGTATTTAAGTAAAAATAGTATATTAATAAAAAAAAAAGAGGGGGGGGGGTATCTAATCAAAAAAGTATTAAAAAGAAAGGGTACTCTTTATCAAGAAAATGATAAATCAAGAAATGTGAAGTATGAATTGTCTCAAAATAAAAAGTATGGTATCTTAATCAAGAAAAGAATTGCTTCTTAATCAAGAAAAGTATAGTATTTTAATCTAGTAAAAAAAGTATTGATGGGCCCCGGGACCTTGACTCGGTGTGTTATTAGACCAATTTAATAGAGTGCAACACATGAGAAGTATGAACTATATAGACAATTCAATAAATGTTTGAATTACCCCACCCGCTGTTACATTTCTGCACTCTTAACTTTTATATAATCATATCTACCAAATTTAAACATTTATTTATAATTATATTCGGAAATACGAAGAACAAAAACATTGAAACTTACTGCATCGTTATAACAACCATTTGATGCCGTCGATTTCCACAAAAATAACAAATAAATAAAGTATGTTGCTGTGGGAATATTTGAATTACATATAGCGGCTGTTTACAGCAGCATTTGATATTTGAACAACAAAATAGATATATCCATTAAGATATTTTTACACTGAATAAAATTGTTTTTTTATAGATCTTCTCTTCAATAAGTGACATATTAGACAATAACATCTTATTTAATAAAATTAAGAGTGTCCTGAAGATAATTAACTTGTTCATTGTACCATTGAAGGCTGACGTAATCGTGTATACTACTCCGACGCATTAAGTTATATACATTTCGGCGGCATACTGAGGGAATTGCAGTGATTTTACGAAGATAGTTCTATCGGTCATAAATAAATAATTAACTATAAACTTGTCGCTGGTGTTGCATTTCAACCATATATCTACGGCTATGAACGTACTACCCGTCGCACCTTAGCTCCCATCAGTATTTTAATCAAGAAAAAAAAAAACAAAAAAATTAAAAAAAAAAAAACACTCTCTTATCTGGTAAAGATGGGTATCTGAAACAAGAAAGGACCATTCTCTTATCAGGTTAAGTTAAGTATCAAAAGCAAGAAAGGCACATCTCTTAACGGGTAAAGATAAGTATCTAAATCAATACAATGAAAAGGACACTATCTAAATCCAGGAAGGAATAGTAACGTAATCAAGAAGAATTAGTATCTAAATCCAGGAAGGAATAGTAACGTAATCAAGAAGAATTAGTATCTAAATCAGAAAAGAATAGTATCTAAATAAGGAAAAAGAAAATGAGACTGTCTAAATTAAGAAAAGAATAGTATCTATTTTAGGAAAAAGAAAATTGAGTCAAGAAAAGAAAAGAAAAAACTTTATTTTAAGTCGGGAAAAAACACCATTTAAAACACCAAAATGACATGACTTTCTCTAAATCAAGAAAATAAAGAGAAGGAAAGGACATCATCCAATAAAAAAAAACAAAAAAAAAAAACAAGAAAGGAAATTAATGACACTATCTTAATAAGAACATAATAGTTACAGTCTAATTTAAGGAAATCTTCTACATCATGAAAAAAAAATAAAAAAAAAAAACACCAAAAAACAAGGACAGTACTCGTATCTTTATCAGTTGAACAATTTTCAGAACAATCATTTGTTTGTTTGTTTTATTTCCTTCACACACACACACACACACACACACACACACACACAATTTATGCAGATTCTAGACAGATAGGCTATAGAAAGCCATTTCGACACTTACCGTTTCGGTGAAAAATAAAAAGCAGAGCAAAATGTAAAGAATGGGTAACTGATTTGGATATCTAAATGCTTTTCCTATGTTGTAAGCGATATTTATTATCGGGCTTGGCAACTCCTTAACTGATTACTTCTTCCACTTTCTAATGTCTCTCCGTGTCATACCATTTAATCTTGACAGCCGGACAGGTTTTTTAAAGTGGAGCATTATTGAACTTTTGATTTTCCTTTGTATCAGGAGTCGGTGGATCAGCAGAGAAATTTTATCAATTCGATGCTCCATTTGAACTGATACATTTTCCCTTGTATATCGAATATAAATAACGTTTTTTCTGTTACTGATGTGAATTTCAAAAGCGAGAAAATGCAATTTGCTGAACAAACTAGACCATTAAGTTAGTGTATAATGGTGAGTAAATGTGTTCAACTAAGAGGACAATCACGCCAAGGCTATTTAGGGATGGAAACATTAAAGCAGCCTGTTCACAGATGGTCATTGACTGAGAATGTGTTTTTAACTTTGTGTGTGTATTACGCCTATCAATGCCGACCTAAAGACGCATGATCACCCAATGCAACCATCCGTGACTGTGAAAAAAATGGATGGAAATGCCGTCGAAGAAGTTACAGAATCTATTTTTAGAATTAAAGATTTTCTATCACATTCACTCTTCGCGCATGCGCTAACATAATAGGCAAAAATTACGAAATCGCTACAATGAAATCGTGAAGACGCCATGTCGAGGAACGTGTCACGTAGCAATTACCTGTTTCGGAGATAACGTATCCTATATTTATCCGATTTCACCGAATATGCGTTAACGAAAAAAGCGTTTTTTGGGTAATGTGACATACACTTGCCGTGCTTATTTGTCAGGAAACAATGTTTTTTGTTTGTTGGGTTTAACGTCCAACCACAGTATTTCAGTAATTTTGAGACTTGACACAAATATAGTGCTGGTCACTCGGCAGTATCACGCCGTAGACATTTGGCATGATACCATACTCAGTCACATTAACCTGACACAGGCCAACCGGTCCTGGAATTAACGTTATATGCTGAGCGCAAAACAAGAGAACTATACCAGTACCATTTTTACGACTTTTGGTATGTCTCGGCCGAGGACCGAACACACATACACGACCTCTCGCTTTCGAGCAGAAAGCTTTAACCACTCGGCCACCGGGACCGTCTCGGAAAATACTTCACCAACATTAGCGAGAAGCTTGCAAATTTAAAAATGTTCAGTGGTGCCATTTTTCTATTATTTTACTCATTGTACCTAAATAGCTGTTGTTTCTTTTTATTTTAAATAAATATGATTAACTTTGAAACCGCTTTCACGTACGGATTTAATTTAAAAAAAAAAAAAAAAAAAACTGACCTGTCACAGATAGCATCACTTTGATACTTTATTAAACTGGTTTTTAAACATCCATCTAGCCCGAAAAAATAAGTTTCTTACCAAATCAATGAATAAGATTGCATGTTTTATGAATATAGAAAAATATATGTACTGTAAACCTATTTATATTTGCATGCACTAATGTCCGCGTTTTTCCGCGCCTTTCTGTATCCCGCGAAAGATTAATCGTAGGGCTATGCATATATAACTACCAATCTGTCTAATATACTTTGCGGTTAACACTAATCCTCCAACCTTTGTCCTGACGAAACTCCTCATGCATGTACACGAAAAATATATAGATCCGCTTCATTCGTGATGTTATTGTCTCCCATATAATAAAACTAAAATCTTGTATCAAAATTTTAAAGTGTTGGTCAAATGTTTCGACACTTTCAGTATTATACTTATGTGAGATAGTTAGTGTATTATCATACAGTTTACAAGTTGGTTGAGGGTTAAGGCATAAAAGGTCTCTTACAGCACCTTCCTGTAAACTATATTCAATATTCCTCCTTTATCATAGAAAATCGTTTGTTCTAAAATTGTACTTCCCCTATTGCCGTTACATAAATTCATTTTTCATATAAAAATATATGCATACTTTCTAGTGATACATGTTTGTGTTGATCCCAATGAGAATGTTACTTTAATGAATTTATTGATCTTTTACTTAAAGGTTGACAGTGGCGTAAAAGTACTTTTAAGATGATAAAAGTTCGCGATTTTAAAGCTACGAATAATTTCGCGACAATCAGAGTTTGCGATTTCATACTGGCTGCGAAAACCACTAATTTAAAATGTGCATTATCATTTTTAGTTTAAAAGTAAATTATACCGATCGCTGCACTTAATCACGTCTCTCTTACAGTCCTGCATCCACAATTAAAGCACAACGAAAGACAGCAATTGATTTTATGACCTGGTGTACCGGTCTGAAACCGGGTGGCTGATCTGACGTCTAGACAAAAGAGGCTAAAGTGTTCAATAAATTTTGATTAATGGAATTACATTTTACATGCTCGTTCATAAATAAATGTTTTATAATTATGTTTATGATATTCTGTTCTGATGCAACCAAACAAGAAATGTCATGAGTTAGGTAAACTAAATTTAGCATGTTATGACCAACATTAATGATAATGGTTATATTGCAGCAAATATGCTTAGTTAGGAAATACCGACTTTGGTCCCTGTAAGGCATCGTTTGTGTGATGGCTGGTTTAATGCGTGTCGTCTTGATTCTTGTGTGTTTACAGCGGCTTGCCAGTTTTCGGATGTGTTTTGTCGGTACAGTTTATCAAAATGTCTGGCCAGCACAAGGTTTAATCGATACAGGCATGTAATGTTCCTTACTTTACCAGGAAATCACAGAACAGCGACTTTTGCACATTTTCACAATATCGTTAAGCCTCTGCAGCTCTCAATCTATGCCACGAAATATTTCTGTGTTGTTACGAAATATCGGAAAGTTGTTGCACAAATATATGTTATTAATACTGGTATCAGTTAACTCAAAGTTGAGTTTAAATGATTTAAATGAAATCAAGAATTTCGATGACAACTATTCAAAAGCAGAAAGTTAAGCCTAAACAGCGACATCACATAAGACAAGCTGGAGATACTTGAATAGTTTTAGTCAGGATGTAGGATCAATTGTTTCGGGAACTAAAGCAATTTAGTGTAAGATACATGTTTTACCCGTATCTTTTTATATACACTTATACCAATATCTTATTTTTGTGTATTAAATAGTTACGTTTATTTCTGTGTCCATGTACCATAATGTAATATAAACAAGTTAATCATTAAAGGGACTGGGGTTGAAGATAGATATTACTTTTAAAAAGCACAGAATACTAAAAAGTAATAAATACCAGCGCAATAGATCAGTGAGAAAGTGTCTGTTTTGCGTTCGGTAGGTCTGGGGTTCGAATCCCAGTTGGGCATTTCCTCCGGTGACCGCGTCAAACCAAAGACGTATAAAATTGGTATCAGATGCACCCTTACTTAATAGTTTGCACTCGGCAAAAAGGGATTGCTATAGGAACTCGGAGTACACAGTACTGGTACTACCCAGGAACTCGGTACTATATACCGGACAGGTAAAAGAATCAAGGAGTCTATTCGCAAAAAAATAATTATGGTATCGCACCCGGGCTCCCTTGTATCCAACTAGTGTCTCTTCCGAGGCTGCCTCTTTAGCAAAATACAGTCTGGACCTACACATGAAAAAATCCTTGACCGTAAGGTCTAAAATTTGGCCATAATAATCAGAAAATGATTGCTTGTTCCGTTACAATAAAAGTAAAAAAAATATAAAGTTGTATATATTTACTCGAAATAAAGACGTTTTCGTCAGAATTAGGTAATTCATTTAGAGCACGGACCTATAATTTATTTGCAGATTTAAATAACAACCATGTTTAAAGTATATTACTATTGAAAAAAATAGATTTGCATTATCAACTTTAAGAACATCATCTCATCGTTTAGTATTGGAAACCGGGAGTATGAGGAAAGAAAAATAAATTTTGCTGACCACTAGAAGATAGATACCATTGCTTATTAGTATGGCAAATTAAGAAATCAATATACAAATAAATATTATTGGAAAAGACCAAATGTTCCAAGGTTTATTGAATTAATAACTTCAGAAAACAAAAATACCACAAGAAGCTGTGTATGTGTATTATTCATTTGAGCTGAGAAATAGTATGTTATATGATTAACATATTATTGTACAATCGCAATAGAAGCATCTTCTTACGCTTGAAAGTATTTCATATTCACATGTTCTTTTAAAGTGATGTTGATCTATATATGGTTTCATTGTAACCAAACCGCCTATTGCCTGAATATTGAATAATATAACTTCAACCTTACCTTAATTTTGTATACACATGGGCCTATGGCCTACATGTATATTGAAATAAACTGTCTGTCTAGTTGCTTCGCTTGCTTGGTTGCTTGGATTTATCGTCCAAAGTCACTTATAGGACAATTTCACCAAGGGGTGTTTTATCCAGTCGGCCCGATCTGGACCAGGTTGTTCTCGATTTATCAATCTTTTTGATTGGTCCGAATGTCGTCTTGAATCGCCCCCAATTGTCACCCTTTTTATCCAATTGAGTCAATGATAAATATACCATGAGCGGGACTCCATCGAGTCGAAAAAGAGGCACGTTTCCGAGGCGCTGGTGTGCAAACGTACCCGCAGGTACAGTACACGACCTCGGTAGAGAGCAGCAGACGCTATACGAAAGCTCCAGAGAGCGTTCGAGATATAGGGATTTTAATGGAACTCTGGGACGACCAAGACGACAATGGCCGACGGTATTTGATCGGCCGTGGTCCTCTGATTTTTTTTTTAAATGTTTGAAAACAGTACTTTTTCGGTACCGACCCTCGAAGGACTGAGACGGTCGCGCCAGATATTCCCCCGAAGGTATAGGGTAGTGCTCGAGAGTGCTCGCAAATTCCAGAATATTTTTCCAAAAATGCGGCAAATCACCAAAAAAGTATGGGGGGGGGGACTATCAGGACCAAAACAATACTTGGTGCAATGGATCTATTCGTTTTTTTTAAATTACGTGTCTAAGTGAGACATGCTGCCTGCAACATTATCATGGCACCGATCAACTTGTCCTTAAACTTCATGACTTTTATGTGGTGAGCACCAAGCATAGGGGAGATCATGAGAACCAGACTTAACTTTAGTTAGTAGCGATCGTGAATGGAACCAAGGGCACCCCGCGTTCGCTCAAACAACTTGTTCACGTACCCATGCAATAGAGTTGCGCGTTACTACGAGTTTCATGTTTCAAGTCATAACAATTTTACTTTTTATTATTACACCTTTGTTTTGCGGTACAATGTTTTTTTAAATTTGTAGTATTTTGCCTTAGTCGAGTTTTAACCCTGTTTGAGTTGAATGTCTTTATTACGCATTATCACACTTTTTCTTCTCGTTAGAATGATTCAGTGATTTTTCACGGTTATTAAAGTATTGCTATTTTAATATTATTACATTTACAACTTTCTTAAATGTAAATCTTTTTCAGTAAACCTAAAAGGGTTTTGTGCTCTAAAATAAATGAGAATAAAACTTCTATAGTGATATTCCCTGTCATTCCTACATAAACCACGCCAGTCCTGTCTAAATATTTGTCTACCTGTGACCTGAAACATCATCCTAGGGCAATATAAGAGCTTTCTTTCATCCTGATTTATAACATTATCTATTTCCAGAAATATTTTTGGTTATCTATGATTATTTAAACGAAGAACTTTTCGAATCCGCTTTAAAGCAAACATAACGTGCCCAAATAATCTTGAAATGACTATCCAAACTGAACAAAAAATTCGTTCAAGACTCGAACATATTAAGTATGTAACAGATAGTTTGCTTTTTTTCAAAATGAAATATCATCGATTTAACTTTTTTTTTTTAATAATTACAACATAAAACTGTCCTTCTGTAAGGAAAATAATAATAACACGTTATATTTGAACGTTTATTATTTTCCGTTCACATAAAATAACTTGTGCCAAGCTAGCTGTAACTCTAAAATCAGACTCTACCTGCTGATGGCAGCGAGAAAATGGCCATAATTATTCAACATCTTCTTATAGCATAATCACTATTTATTAAATATAAAAACTAAAAATAGCATAATAATCACAGACCGCACGCCTTCAGACACAGTCGAGGGTGCAAGGATTTGGTGTACCCTCAAACTCAATTACTGCAGGGATAGGAGCTGTGTGCTGTAAACTGTTGATGTCTGCGTATCTTATTTGATATGTTAAAAAGATCTGACATGGTATGTTTAGGAAGATGTGATTATTAGATCAAACTTGAACACAGCCGTCTTTCTGTTCCATTCAACTGACAGTATGTGACATTGATTTAGTCGGCACAAATATTTAATTTAATTAAAACTAAATACATGTATATGGATTCTTCTGCATAAATGAAATATTCTCTCATTTGATTACATATTGATCTATTAAGGTAATCCATCTATCATTAAAATGTGATCATGTTACATCAAGTGTTCCTGGATTGTAGTAGAAACTGCAAGCATTTATAAATTTTGAGCAAAAGAGCCTGGATGCTTCATTTATCTACACTGAGAACTTTTTCAGCATTTGAAGGGCAAAGATAATACATTAATGATGGATGGATTACCTTAAATAGACCATACTCATTTGCAACAGAAAGTGTACATTCAGGCTTTCATTGACTTAGATATACCTCATGTATTTTCTTTCAAAATCATATATAAAAATAGCACGATGTATCTACTGCAGGTCAAACAAATACAATGTCTGCACTATAATGATTTAAGCCAACAACAATCTGAGTGCACAGCTTACATTGAACTCACAACGAGATTAGTTAAGGATAAAAATGAAAGGATTTGCTTACTTGTCAAAAACATAAAATTATTGATGATAAAGTTTCGGAACATTAATAAATAAATAATAAATAATCATAAATATCATTAATTCATGTTGTAATATAATCTTGTAAATGAGTTAATAATTTTGAAAGTTTTACATATACCTTATACAAAACAGTTATTTCAAATCAAACACAACTGCTCTGCAATATACAGTTACAACAGATTTCAATTCGGTTTTACATGGACATCGTTTTCTGTATATTCACGAGTGTCGTACATGGCATGAGGACAATAAGCTATCACAATATCCATTTATGATATCAATACAATAGTCAGATGAATATGGTGATCACCGTGTGTGTAGGAGGGATTCATTCATGTTATCTTCCATTTTAACTAACATCTTAATATCTTTTAACATGCTTTTTGACATTTAATGTTGTTTTATGTAAAACCAGTCCGTACTTTTAACATACCTTTTACTTCATTGCAAAGCGATCAATTCTATTAAACTTGTTTTATCGTGTCTTTTTCTTAGTTGTAACATTTAACCTCTACTTGCATAGTAAACAAGACGCACTTTCTACTCTGCTACGCTTTATCTTGCACCTGGCCATCCATCTGTATTCTATACTGTATAATATAGTTCTACAACATAAAGCTATGTGAAACGTTCTTTATGTGATGTTACATCAGATGAAACATATTTTGTAATTAAGGTTCTAGGACTGAACATTTGAAACAACAGACAAACAATGGTAAAATGTTATTGATTTTACCAGCTGTAACTTAACTTAATATTTCTCATTTATTTTGAACTGCCGTGTCTTGCACGGCGCTGAAAAACAGAAAGGACTAAACATACAAAAATACATTTCCTTAATTACGAAATGTGTAATTTTAAAATTTATTTACAGAACACTGACAATTAAAGACATACTTCCTATACATTACTATTTGCTATCATGTTTTACATATTCATAGCTTAAATGTGTTTTTAACAATGGTGATAAACACGTGGAATATTTAAAAGCATACTGTCTGTAATGATCTTTAAGTATTACTATGGGACTTGCTTCAAAATTTGCAGCAGTTAATTGATGATAAGATATGTAATCAGATCGACTTAGAATTGTATAATCAATATATATGAATCAAACGTCAATTCGCCTTAGTACATGATATTCCTATACAAAAAAAAAACTGATAATGGCCAGTGAGAAAATCAAAAAGAAAAAAATGACCATACTGAGATTCAAACCCACAACCCTCAGTTTCTAAACAGTTGACATTAATTGGTGCTCTTCTAACAGATATAATGTATTGCAGTGCAGTTACCTTATATCTAGTGGGATGCATATAATTGATTTAATTCTTCGATAAGAGTAAAAAGTTAAGGAAATTACTTAACACGTGTGTTTGAGGGAAACGAATGTAAGGTGATAATATGTGTACGGCTTTCAGCTGAAATCGTTAAAGCTCTCATTTTTTTGGTATTCATGGCTCTCATGGTATTTTTAGTTCACTAATATTTATTATAAAATATATACACTGCAGGAATCCCACCACTTAACCGTGACCTAGATTATAAATGTTGTTCCTGATGTAAATTAAACTCAGGTTTCACCGGTCAAATAGGGTGAGGTGTTTATTTGTCTCTCCAGTTGCAAGCTTAGGACACGAGATAGAATCTTACTCCGTGAACCATTTCATTATCATTTAAATTCAAATCTGAATTTCTTTATTTGTCAGACAACTTTTATTGTTATCTTTATTTTACAGTAATTAAAATTTTGGGGCTCTGTTTAAGAATATATTTCATCTTCTTAAATTATTTTATGCAATGACACGTCTATAATTGTGCGTTTGTTGTTTTATTTTTGCTTCCTTTTAATTAAAATAAATATTGTTTTATAAGCTTGGAGAGAGAGAGAGAGAGAGAGAGAGAGAGGGGGGGGGGGGGGGGGGGGGGGAGGAGGAGGCAAAATGCTTTTTTTTAAGTCGTCCATTAAAATTGATTATTGAATAATATTCCTGTTACTACCCGGGTTAAATTCAAAACATCTCAAATTGAATGATACCTATTTGAATGTTCTTATAAATTTTGGCGTATCTTTGTCTTCTTTAATTAACTGAAATAAACAAAGTAAATATGGCTTAATGTTCTCTAAGCACTATCAAGACTTTGATTATTTCTTCACCTATTGCAATTTCAGTTCCCTTTTTTATATCCTCCATCCTCTGAGTCTATATTATTCATCCATGTATGTTTTATGTCGATTAGGTAACACATTCTTACAACTTATACTATCTCAAAACTTCCTGTTTTTGCACCAGTACTTGGATTGTTGAAGGTAATGAACATCATCAGTGTCAGCCGACCTCTGGGTCCCTTGTCAGTTTATACTACCAGTGGATCACGGCTACCTAGTCTACCACCACTACGGTTACAGTTTAACTACCCCGGAGTCACGTCTTTCTGTACCTTTAATTAGCTATTTGTCGATATGTGACTGAAATGTTGACTTCACAGAAAACCTGCACATACATTAGGATAAAGGAAAAACAATCTTAAAAGTCACACAAGCAACAGACGTACATATTGGATGGCTTGCACAATACGCAAAAGATCCTTGATGAGCAGGCTACTCTTCCCACATTAATTCTAACGTTACAAAAATAGCACTCATAATTAGGCGACATCCGCCTAGTTTAGCCAACGTATTCATCATGCCGGCACCGCATCGATACAGTATATTGGACAGGCCGTGTTTAAACGATCACATCATAAAGGCGGTCATCGATTTGTGAAGTATTTGGCTCGTGCCCAAACTGTCCAACCAGACGACCCTATCTGACGCATATATGAGTAGCCGTCACTGAAGTCTATACTAGGGGACGAGGGTAACTCTGAGAATGATTTCAATATTACCATTATCATCATTATTATTGTCGTCATCATCATCATTCTTATCACAACATTCTCTATCTCTTATGACGTGGCCAAGGAGAGGTAAGTCTCAAATGGTATAGGATAAGGGTTAGAGGGTTGTGGAAATCCAACATAACACTGGGTGAGCATTTTACAGTTTTTGAAACTGGCGATGTTTAACGAGAATTTCTAAATGCAGTTCAACTGAACAATTTTACATTTTCAAATAAACACATGTTTGAAGGGTTTCAAGAAATTGCGGAGACCTGATTCTCTGTCAGATAAAGTGGTAGAAAAAGACTCTTATATAATTCGTTAATATAAATAGAAATCTTAATAACGCTGAATTATAATCACTGGACAGATTTTGTAGCTTTCATATCTGCAGGAAAACATTAAATGACGAAAAACTGAAGGGGTACCAAATGCAATGCATGAGCAACATATGTGTCTGCTTTTAGAGGTCATGTTGAAAGCAATTGATATGTTCGATGACTAAATTAGGCCAACCGTGAGTGGTTACGATAAACAGTTTTATACCCAGATTTATTATCCGAAAAAAAAACAAATTGAATGGACATTAAGCGATATACTATGTTTTATTTATTTATTTATTTATTTTTAATCAAAGAGTAACTACATGTATTTTGTATAAACATGTACATGTAACAAAGTAGTCTCTCAGCGGTCTTATCTATCTTTGATCTTTTTCCTATTTCCTATAGACTTTAATTTCCCCTCTCCCTGAAATGCGTATTTGGACAATTCAATATGTTTGTCACCAATAAATAGGGAAAAATGAGGTAAAAAGAAAACATGAAGAGTGGGCCGCAGCTTTTCAGCCCTTCCGGACAAAAATAATTTCGAAACAATTTCCCAACACATTTCTATTCCTCAATGCTAATGCACTACTTGTTATATTTATTAACAATAAAAAGGGTAAGTTTCTGGAAACCAAGAAAAATTAGATGTGTTTTTCATTATTTAGTTTTGATACCGATAGGAAATCAACCGCTAGAATCCAACAATTTTTATCGCCCTTTCGGACAAAAAAAACAACAAAAAAAACAACAAAAAAACACACACAACAACAACAAAAAAAACCCCAAAAAAACAAAACAAACAAACATTAAAAAACATCTATAAAAACGTTATGCCTCCATGTCACATTTGTAATCTTTTAGTTACATCTGATAGATAGATCGGATAGATACAAGAAACAATGGAATATGTAACGTGCTCTTTAATAAACAGGATAAATCACATTTCTCTTTACTACACTGACGTAGAGAAAATCAAAAGGGCTATGATGGCCCTGAATCGCTCGCCTGAGGACCCTGACCTTCAGTAGGCTCTCTTAATGTAACTGGAAAAGAGAATGTACAACGCCTCATATTTGACATTAAAGGACATGGCTTATTGTACCCAATAGTCAAACAAACATTCTGACTCGGCTATGTGAAGATAAAGTCAAAAGTGTGGCCACTAAGGTGTTCACATGGTTTTTCAAGAATTTGAACCTGTTATCTGCTTTTTGCTCGCGCGTGACCCAGTTTCAAACTCTTCCAATATTTTATCAAGACAAAATTCTTACCAATTTCTGAGATGATAAGGCCAAAAATGTGGCCCCAAGGGTGTAAATATTTTTTTTTTCTTAAGGATTTGACCAAGTGACTTTCTTTTTGACCCCACATGACCCATTTTCGAGTTTATCCAAGCTTTTATGCATATGACCATTCTGACCAAAGTTCACAAGTTTTTTTGTTTTTTTTTAGATTTGAATATGTAAGCTTCTTTTTTACCCCTAGTGAATTAGTCCCAAATGTATCCAAGTTTCCATGCAGACAAAGTTTCTGACAAAGTTTTGTCAAGATTGGGCCAAAAATTTGGCCTTTAGCGTGGGCACAACGTTTTTTAACGTTTTGACCGAGGTACCTTCTTTTTGACCCAATATGACCTAGTTCTGAACGCATCTAGGATTTAATTTAGGTAAATATTCTGAAAAAGTTTTGTGAAGAATAATTAGAAAATGTGTGTTCACAAGTTTTTTTTTTTTTAAGATTTGGCCTAGTGACATTCTTTTTGACCCGAAGTGACCCAGCTAGACACACATTCTAACTAAGCTTAGTCAAGACTGAATCAAAACTATAGTATAGTGTTCATTAACAAATTGTTGACGCCGCACAATGCACGAAGCACGACAGATCCCGGACGATGGGTGATCAGAAAAGCTCAATTGAGCACGATGTCATCTGGTGAGGTAAAAAACGTTTTAAAATAATAAGACATCTGAAAGAATGAATTCATTCGGAACATGAACTGATACTATCAGAGCGATGGGCCGTCAAGCTCATGTTGGCTAAAAAAAAAGTAGCGCATGGAAATAGATAACTCCATTTCACAACATGTGAAAATATCCTCGATGGCAACATTTTTTCAATATGTGATAGAGATAGATCATGCAAAATCATGGGTATGGTAGCTCCTGCTGTCAAAATCATGTGTATTGGTATTGTCAGGATCATGCATCTGGGTATTATATCACCTAGTGTCAGGATCATATGTCTGGGTATTATATCGCCTGGTGTCAGGATCATATGTCTGGGTATTATATCGCCTGGTGTCAGGATCATATGTCTGGGTATTATATCGCCTGGTGTCAGGATCATATGTCTGGGTATTATATCGCCTGGTGTCAGGATCATATGTCTGGGTATTATATCGCCTGGTGTCAGGATCATATGTCTGGGTATTATATCGCCTGGTGTCAGGATCATATGTCTGGGTATTATATCGCCTGGTGTCAGGATCATATGTCTGGGTATTATATCGCCTGGTGTCAGGATCATATGTCTGGGTATTAAATCGCCTGGTGTCAGGATCATATGTCTGGGTATTATATCGCCTGGTGTCAGCATCATGTGTCTGGATATTATATCGCCTGGTGTCAGGAGCATGTGTCTGGATATTATATCGCCTGGTGTCAGGATCATGTGTCTGGGTATTATATCGCTTGGTGTCAGGATCATATGTCTGGGTATTATATCGCTTGGTGTCAGGATCATATGTCTGGGTATGATATCGCCTGGTGTCAGGATCATGTGTCTGGGTATTATATCGCCTGTCAGGATCATATGTCTGGGTATTATATCGCCTGGTGTCAGGATCATATGTCTGGGTATTATATCGCCTGGTGTCAGGATCATATGTCTGGGTATTATATCGCTTGGTGTCAGGATCATATGTCTGGGTATTATATCGCTTGGTGTCAGGATCATATGTCTGGGTATTATATCGCCTGGTGTCAGGATCATATGTCTGGGTATTATATCGCCTGGTGTCAGGATCATATGTCTGGGTATTATATCGCCTGGTGTCAGGATCATGTGTCTGGGTATTATATCGCCTGGGATCATATGTCTGGGTATTATATCGCTTGGTGTCAGGATCATATGTCTGGATATTATATCGCCTGGGATCATATGTCTGAGTATTATATCGCCTGGTGTCAGGATCATATGTCTGGGTATGATATCGCCTGGTGTCAGGATCATATGTATGGGTATTATATCGCCTGGTGTCAGGATCATGTGTCTGGGTATTATATCGCCTGGTGTCAGGATCATATGTCTGGGTATTATATCGCCTGGTGTCAGTATCATATGTCTGGGAATATATCGCCTGGTGTCAGGATCATATGTCTGGGTATTAAATCGCCTGGTGTCAGGATCATATGTCTGGGTATTATATCGCCTGGTGTCAGCATCATGTGTCTGGGTATTATATCGTTTGGTGTCAGGATAATCAGCCAAAATGAGTTAAGTTAAGCAATTGGTAGAGAAATTTGTCCTGAGGGTTTTCATATCTAAGTTACTAATTTTGACCAGTTAATCTTTATTTGGCATGTTTCTGATGTATTATTTTGAAAGAATTGCTAAAACAATCCTGTTGATTGATATTTTGCATACATTTTCAGACATGCTCTAAAATTCCGTTGTGTCTTACGTTACCGACCCCTTATTAAGTTTTGCATTTGCATTTTAGGTATATATAAAATACAAGACAAACATATTGGTCAGTGAACTAATTTTATTAAACTTTCAACTTATGAAAAATAAGAACCCATAAACTATTTCTAGTAGCAAATTTTAATTATTCAACTATTTCAAAAATATTTCTTGATTTTAGCATACAAATATTTTCGTACTTTAAAAAGACAAACAAATTTTGGTTTAGGGTTGCTCTGTTTATTTCCAAACATATAACATATTTAAATCCACATTGACATAAAAATAGTATCTGTTAATAATTACTGAGTATAAGTAACGTAAAACACAACTATTTTGCAATAATTTGTATATCAAATTAGTGCTTTATTTCTATTATATTTAACTAGATATCTAAAAATATTTAAACTACACATATAGAAATTTCCCTTTAATCTTACAAAATTACTAGTGAAATAAATATAATCATTGGAAATACTATTCATCAGTGGAAAAAATGCAACAGTAACGTAAATGACAAAGTTTTATGACAACTATGATTCAACCAACTCAGTAAAAATGAACGCGTAACTTCAAATTATTTGAGCATATAACTTGATATGTAACAATCACCAAAACATAAGAACTTCTTACAAAGCATAATTATATAAACGTTTTGACAGCATAACTAACTCCTAATCGTGGACACTGAATTAAAACTATCTCTCACCAAACAATATATTTATACACTTTGTTGAATGATATTCATGTACTGGCAATCTGCAAAAAAGCATAAAAAATATGATCTTGAATATCCTTTCCTTTTCATATAGAGGGTTGTCATATCAAACAAAACATGTTTAAAATAACCTATCACAGAAAATGTGTTTTACGTTACTAACATACCTTAGGAATGTAAAACATACTTTCGATGACCCATTATTTATCGTTCAAACCCTATATGAAAACTTCTTAAAACACGATACAATAGTTCAATTTTACTTGTAGTTTTCAAACTGTGTGGTGATCTTTTCCAGATCATGAGCTTGGAGTTTAAACATCTTACGTGTGCCATGTGGCACAGGCTCCTTGATCACACATAAGATATCTTTCTTGCTTATCCAGATTTCTCTCTCGTCTGCTTCGAAGTTTATGACGCCCAATTACGTTTGAAGGCTCATAATACCGCATTACCCTAGCAGTCTCTTTTTTCAAGTATGCAGACCCTTCTTTAGCCTTTTTTCGCTCTCTATAAGCCTTCTGGATATCTGCCCGACTTTTCCCCATCTTCCGAACTTGATTCAAACAGGTAGTGTTTTACGTTACTATTTAGTGTTTTACGTTACCGTCCTATGCAGAGTTTATAGTAAGAATCCATGCCATAACACTAAATCGTTTATCTCATATAACAATCAAAGTCTATTATGCGCTGGATAAAACAATATTATGATGTAATTTCACAATACTTGCACAGGTACGACACTTCTATAAACTGTAGTCACTTTTGTTAAAGTTTTCCAACGATGTCCAGAAGTAACCAACCTTTTCCCGCTCCAAAACTTTTATTCCGGAAGCACCGTTAAGTATAACGGGTGATGCAGTACAAAAATACCCGCTAAATTTATCCTATATCCCTAAAACGGTCATTTCTTCATAAAGTCGGTAACGTAAGACACCGTAACGTAAAACAGTTTTATACACTTCTGTTGCAACCAAGAAGTACGTATCAACTATTTATTGCCAATTTTAGGATTTCATAAATCAATATGACTGGCTTTATAAATCGACAAATATATGATATGGTTAACAATGTTTTGTCGTATGCAGGAGGGTAGTAACGTAAAACACATTAGCTGCTATCAATTTGAGTACGCATTTAAATGTCAAGAGAAACATTTTAATTTATCTTCTTCATAAAAAAAATGTTTCATATATTTGTTAGAACATATATGAGACAATATTAAGCATGCTTTCATTTTGAATTTGCTACAAATTCAGATCCATTATGGCGAGGTACATGGCATGGTAACGTAAAACACCGTAAATCAGGGGACACACGTTTTTCAAAAAAAATAATTTTTTTTTGGCAATACAATGCTATCATTAGCATTAAGTGTCAAATTTAATGTGTTTGCAATGTTATGGAACATATTTAGTACAAATTTTGTTTTATACAATCCTTTATGACAAGTCCGAAATAAGTAACCCCATTAGAGGGACATGCGTTTTAGCTAATTTTAGCCTTTTTAAGACCTAAAAATAAAACAATTGATGTGCTTGAATGTGTTGCTTTTTTTTTCATCTGGTTGAAGTATACCTACCACTGTTTAAAAAAGTGTTTTACCAAAAGAAAACACATCTCCCTAAAAAATATAGCAGAGGGACATACATTTTCTGCAATTGATTAACTTAACTCGTTTTGGCTGAATATGTCTGGATATTATATCGCCTGGGATCATATGTATGGGTATTATATCGCTTGGTGTCAGGATCATATGTCTGGATATTATATCGCCTGGGATCATATGTCTGGGTATTATATCGCCTGGGATCATATGTCTGGGTATTATATCGCTTGGTGTCAGGATCATATGTCTGGATATTATATCGCCTGTCAAGATTGGGCCAAAAATTTGGCCTTTAGCGTGGGCACAACGTTTTTTAACGTTTTGACCGAGGTACCTTCTTTTTGACCCAATATGACCTAGTTCTGAACGCATCTAGGATTTAATTTAGGTAAATATTCTGAAAAAGTTTTGTGAAGAATAATTAGAAAATGTGTGTTCACAAGTTTTTTTTTTTTTTTAAGATTTGGCCTAGTGACATTCTTTTTGACCCGAAGTGACCCAGCTAGACACACATTCTAACTAAGCTTAGTCAAAAAACTATAGTATAGTGTTCATTAACAAATTGTTGACGCCGCACAATGCACGAAGCACGACAGATCCCGGACGATGGGTGATCAGAAAAGCTCAATTGAGCACGATGTCATCTGGTGAGGTAAAAAACGTTTTAAAATAATAAGACATCTGAAAGAATGAATTCATTCGGAACATGAACTGATACTATCAGAGCGATGGGCCGTCAAGCTCATGTTGGCTAAAAAAAAAAGTAGCGCATGGAAATAGATAACTCCATTTCACAACATGTGAAAATATCCTCGATGGCAACATTTTTTCAATATGTGATAGAGATAGATCATGCAAAATCATGGGTATGGTAGCTCCTGCTGTCAAAATCATGTGTATTGGTATTGTCAGGATCATGTGTCTGGGTATTGTATCACCTTGTGTCAGGATCATGTGTCTGGGTATTGCATCACCTTGTGTCAGGATCATGTGTCTGGGTATTGTATCACCTTGTGTCAGGATCATGTGTCTGGGTATTATATCGCCTGGTGTCAGATCATGTGTCTGGGTATTATATCGCCTGGTGTCAGGATCATGTGTCTGGGTATTATATCGCCTGGTGTCAGGATCATTGTCTGGTATTATATCGCTGGTGTCAGGTCATATGTCTGGGTATTATATCGCTTGGTGTCAGGATCATATGTCTGGTATTATATCGCCTGGTGTAGGATCATTGTCTGGGTATTATATCGCCTGGTGTCAGGATCATATGTTAGGGTATTATATCGCCTGGTGTCAGGATCATATGTCTGGGTATTATATCGCTGGTGTCAGATCATATGTCTGGGTATTATATCGCTGGTGTCAGGATCATGTCTGGGTATTATATGCCTGGTGCAGGATCATATGTCTGGGTATTATATCGCTGGTGTCAGGATCATATGTCTGGGTATTATATCGCCTGGTGTCGGATCATATGTTGGGTATTATATCGCCTGGTGTCAGGATCATATGTCTGGTATTATATCCTGGTTCGGATCATATGTTGGGTATTATATCGCTTGGTGTCAAGATCATATGTCTTGGTATTATATCGCCTGGTGTCAGGATCATATGTCTGGGTATTATATCGCTGGTGTCAGATATATGTCTGGGTATTATATCGCTGGTGTCAGGATCATTGTCTGGTATTATATCGCCTGGTGTCAGATCATGTGTCTGGGTATTATATCGCTTGGTGTCAGGATCATATGTCTGGGTATTATATCGCTTGGTGTCAGGATCATATGTCTGGATATTATACATGTATCGCCTGGGATCATATGTCTGGGTATTATATCGCTTGGTGTCAGGATCATATGTCTGGTATTATATCGCCTGGTGTCATACATTGTCTGGTATTATATCACCTTGTGTCAGGATCATGTGTCTGGATATTATAGCTGGGTATATTATGGTATTATATCGCCTGGTTTCAGAATCACGTGTTTGTGTATTGTATCGCTTGGTGTCAGGATCATGTGTCTGGGTATTATATCGCTGGTGTCAGATCATTGTCTGGTATTAATCGCCTGGTGTCAGGATCATGTGTCTAGGTATTATATCGCTGGTGTCAGGATCATATGTCTGGTATATATATGCTGGTGTCAGATCATGTGTCTGGTATTATATGCTGGTTCAGGATCATTGTCTGGGTATTATATCGCTGGTGTCAGGATCATGTGTCTGGTATTATATCGCCTGGTGTCAGATAGTGTCTGGGTATATATCGCCTGGTTCAGGATCATATGTCTGGATATTATATCGCTGTGTCTAGGATCATATGTCTGGGTATGATATCGCATTGGTGTCAGGATTATGATGTCGGGGTATTATATCGCCAGGTGACAGGATCAGTGTGTCTGGTATATTATGCTGGTGTCAGATCATGTGTCTGGGTATTATATCGCTGGTGTCAGGATCATTGTCTGGGTATTATATCGCTTGGTGTCAGGATCATTGTCTGGGTATTATATGCTGGTGTCAGATCATTGTCTGGGTATTATATCGCCTGGTGTAGATCATGTGTCTGGTATTATATCGCCTGGTGTCAGATCATTGTCTGGTGTATTTATCCTGGTGTCAGTATCATGTGTCTAGGTAGAATATAGACTGGTATCAGTATCATGTGTCTAGGTATAATATAGTCTGGTATCAGTATCATGTGTCTAGGTATAATATAGTCTGGTGTCAGTATCATGTGTCTAGGTATAATATAGACTGGTATCAGTATCATGTGTCTAGGTATAATATAGTCTGGTGTCAGTATCATGTGTCTAGGTATAATATAGTCTGGTGTCAGTATCATGTGTCTAGGTATAATTTAGTCTGGTGTCAGTATCATGTGTCTAGGTATAATATAGTCTGGTGTCAGTATCATGTGTCTAGGTATAATATAGTCTGGTGTCAGTATCATGTGTCTAGGTATAATATAGTCTGGTGTCAGTATCATGTGTCTAGGTATAATATAGTCTGGTGTCAGTATCATGTGTCTAGGTATAATATAGCCTGGTATTTGGATCAGATGTCTGGGTTTTTTATCGACTTGTGTTCGGATCACGTGTAGGGTATTGTATCGCATTTAGTCAGAATTATTTGTGTGGCTACTATATCGCCCGGTGAAAGTATCATGTGTCTAGGTATAATATAGACTGGTATCACGATCATGTTTCTAGGTATAATATAGACTGGTATCAGTATCATGTGTCTGGGTATTGTATCGTCTGGTGTCACGATCATGTTTCTGGGTTTTGTATCGTCTGGTGTCAGAATCATTGTTCTGGGTATTGTATCACGTGATGTCAGGATCAAATATCTGTGTATTGTATCACCTGGTGTCAGGATCATGTGTCTGGGTATTGTTTCACCTTGTGTTAAGATCATGCGTTTTATACTGCCTTGTTTCAGAAACAAGTATTTTGGTATTGTTTCGGCATGTGTCAGAATCCTTTGTCTAAGTTTCGTATCTCCTAGTGTTAGCTTTTTAGGTTTATTTTTTGTTATGACAAAATTTATGTTTGTATCGCTATATGTAAGGGTTGAGTCAAGATCATGTTTCTGCGTTTGAATTTAAAATCAGTAGATGACAAGATTTTGTGTCTTGACTACCCTAAAGTACCTTCAGGTGTTAGAATGACATTCTTTTAATATCGGTGTATGGCAAGCTTATGTGCCTGGGTAAAAAAATAGTATCGTTAGATGTCAAGATGATGTGTCTGGGTATTTATCGTTAGGTGTCAGGACGTTCATTTATCGAGTCATATCATCCTGGCTCCTGGTCTTCCCACTATCATGTCCTCGTCGTTCGCATGTCACCCTCATTTCATTTTTATAATTTTGTAATGAGAAGGATGGGTGCAATGCAATATGTAAACGGTTTTGAAATTGTACAGTATTCTGTAAATCGCCATTTACATATCTCCTTCATCTCTGGTGTCTATAGATCTCTAGTCATGTCGTTTGCATATAAATATCGTGTCATTATCAATAACACCGGAACTAAAAAGAAAAAAATCTAACTTAGGTACCATTTTGCCAATATTTGTATAAAATGAAATAGAAACTAATAGCAGACTAAACCCAAGATTGTGTCACTCAGCGTTAAAACACTGATTGCAAAGGCAACACACTGCAATAATACCGCCATTTCAGTGGGGGCCTATCTCTAGCAGTCGGCGTTAACAGATCGTTAGATCTACTTTCTCTAGGGGTTACCCGCTATTGTAAATATTGTTTTCCAATAATTAATTGCTGCAGAGTTTAATATCAGCGACTGCAGGGCGCAAGCATTTAACAATGACTTATCAGCTTCACGCTTGGTTCACATTGTAACAAATTACATGTCCTTATGTTGAAACATGTGCATTTTCAAGAATATTTATTATTAATACTCAAAAACATTTTCAGATAAGAGCAAATTTATTATTTTTGATAAGACATACTCATAAATATGTAGTTACAGCCTAAAGATGGGAGGAGGAGGAGGAGAGAGAGAGAGACAAATATGCATGGAAAATATCAACAAAACACATTTATTTTGAATAAAAAGTACAAATACATATTGCATCAGAAGGAATGTTGACGACAGCACCCATCTCAGTAACTATGGAACGGAGTGTAAAATTCTTGAACAAGCTCGAAGCAATGTAGCCTATTATACGTGTTCGTTCACTTGCTTCGACTAACATGCAACCGACCACATATCAGTCATTTAAGAGACTTTGTCAACATGAGACTTAGAAAGTGCTGCAATAATTGTTTGCATTATCCTGATAAAAACACAGCTTGTTACGTTTTTAACATGCAAACACATATGATCATTTGAAACATTTATATTGCTACATACAGTGTATATGTTATTACGGCTTTCCGCAAACCTGCGGAAAACGTATAGGGTTTGTTATGTTTCTTCTTCTTATTATTATTATTCCTCATTTTCCAACCAAATCCAAGAGTTAATTTCAGTATGTTGCCAGTGTCTGGGGAAAATGAAAATTAAATTGCCTCGACAAAAACGTTCAAATTTTTAAATTCTATCATTTTAAATTTTCAAAGACGTCAAACGACGTCAGATTTGACGTCAGCATCAAAAGTTTGTTCGCGCTCTGGAGCCTTTATTTTTTGTCGTTTTATCTTGATATTTTCACAGAAGAAGTATGTTATGATGTAGATGTGCACCTTGTCTTTCAAATTTTCAAATTCGAAAAATTTAAGAATTTATGGCAAAACCGAGTTTCGAACTTTGATCCTAAAACTATTATTTAACATTACAAAGGCTACTGATGAGATAGAAGCATGAAAATTGGACAGCTCATCGGCCCAGAGGTCTACTTTCATTTCCTTTTAAGTCACGTGGTTATGACGTCATTTAAAAAGCAAAATCATATTTTTTCAAAGATTTCTCTGGCTCTGGCATCATGCATTTTGAGTCAATTTTAATTAAATTGAAATTGCAGTAATAAAAACGTATCTCTTTATACATTCAATCATTTTCAATTTTCATTGGCGTCATATGACGTCAAATTTGACGTCAGCTTCAAAAGGTTGTTCGCGCCATAGAGCCTTTAATTTTGGTCCAATTATCTTGATATTTTTACAGAAGATGTATTTTAGGATCTAGATGTGCACCTTGGCATTCAAATTTCCAAATTCTAAAATGTTAAGATTTCGTGGCAATACCGAGTTTCGAACTTTGGTCCAAAAAGTAAATTTAAATGTTACAAAGCGCCCTGATGCGTTAGAAGCATGAAAATTGGACAGCATATCGGCATAAAAGTTTACATTCTATTTTCTGAATGATTTTCTCTTAAGTCACGTGGTTATGACGTCATCAAAAAGTCAAAAAGCATTTCTTTTTAAAGTTTTCTCTCGCTCTGGTATCATCAATTTTGAGTCAATCTTAATTCTATCTTCAGTATTCATACAGTTAAAATTGAAATGATCCGTACTGCAAAAATTGTTTGTTTTGTCACGTGATTATGACGTCATGCATACTTAAGCAAGAATTATTTAAAAAAATCATATAAAATCGCCAATTAGACCAATGAACTTATAATTTTCAAAAATGTCGAAACTTCGTACGTTCATAAGTCTTTGAAAATTTTAAGTGATTACGTCATCAAACATGTCAGATATTAATGTTTACTGGAATGCCTACTTAAACATATGAAAACAAACCTGTTCGCATTCTCGAAGATATTTTTTCTGGATTAATAGAACGTTAGCTGAAAATGTCATTCCAAAAATGATACTTTTCTTTAGTCACTTGATTTTGACGTCGTTGAAATATTAAAATCATTTATTTCAATATGTATTCGCGCTCCAGCGTCATGAGTATTGATGCCAATCTTAAGCATACCTTAAGAAATTTATGTTGTACCACTTGTTTATGACAACATTGATTTGTAAGCAAAATATATTAAAAAGATCAAAAGATTGGACAAATTAACTTTAGATAAGTAATATTGCCGTATCTTAACATGCGCAAAAAGTCAAGAAATTTCAAGTGATTACGTTATCAAACATGATTTATTCATGTTTTTTCGTAAAAAGGCTTATTCATGGAAATATATTAATTTGAAGAAAGAAACGAAAGTGGTCATTGTGTTGGTTCAGCAAGATCCGATTGTTCTTTTGCAGTAAAAAGTGCCTGTGTTGAATAGTGAATTGTGATACGTTTTTGAGTTAATGAGTCGCATTAACGATGAATTAGTATAATTATACTAGAGCCAGAAAACCCATACTGATATCTTATTGCATTTGTTATCACGGCTTTCCGCAAACCTGAAGAAAATGACAAATACATGTAATTCTACCTATCGATTTTTTTATCTTTTCTAAAGGTTTAACGGTTTCTTTTTCTAAATCTGTAAAATAAGGAAATATATAAAGCAAATGAATTGTTGAAAGTTTCAAGACGTTTATAACGTGTATTACATAAAAATAAGAAATTATTTTCATGATTTTGCTTACACCTCTGCCTTTGTTTCCATCTTTTTTTGGCAAATGTAAAAAACTCAATCAATATCAAGGTTGAAAGTCATGGATTTCAAAGAATTGTTTTTTTTTCTTTTTTACAATTTCAATTATGTGGATCAAATTGCAATGATTATTTGTTAAGTCATATGCTTACGAAGAAATAGATATTAAATAAAGAATAAAAAAAAACACTTTTAAAATCGATTGAATAACGTAAGAAAACAATTTTTGAGGATAGTATTATCTTAAAATTTTCCTGTTTTTATTTTCTGAATGATAGTAAACGGTTGTGTAATCATATATATGCTTTCTCAATATCTTCTTAAGAAGATGAAAATAAATAGAAAAAAAGATTTAAAGCTTTTTTTTAAACATATTTATATATAATTTATGATTATGATGATTTACGTATCTAATCTTACATTATAATGCATCATTATTCCATTTCTTTGTATTAACTTATATATTCATACCCTTGAAATAAGCAAACGGAAAGCCGCTTCGTTTGTATCTTAAACAAACGACTTCTAGTTTTACAATTTGATCTTCTACATCAAACAAACAAAACACCATGTACGGTAAAAGACAGCATTGGACCAATACCTCACCCAAAACTCTGTGGCGAAGCAGCACCATAAGCCGTAACATCAGACTAACATACTCTTTTAAATTTCAAAACCTTCGTAGTTAAGAAAGGTAACTGATGTTAAAAGTGTTGTAGCCACATTTGCTACGACGGTCGTTGGATCTAAAAGCCGCCGCGAAATTCCAACGTTCAAGTCCCAAAGCAGTCACATACTTACGGGTAGCATCATGGTGTAGTTTGCAATTGTTGAGACAAAATACCTGCTTTTGATGCAACATCGCATGGTCGCTTTAGGGCATCCATGTTGCGACCGAAGGTTGACAATAGTGCAAGAATAGGTCAACGGTCAAGGTCTAGGTCGATATTTGAAGTATTGAGGTATATCTGAATAGCTCTTGTCAAGATGAATACACATACCAAATATAAAAATTGTATGTCAAATAGTAAAGAAGTTATTGTCAACGTAAAGTTTCCGGACAAGAATAACGCGGACGCCGGAGTTACGACAAGAGCTCTTATTATTTTCTTCGAAAAAAAAGACGAGTAAAAATTGAATTTAAATAATTTTATTTTGCATCAGATGACTGGGGAGCTCTATCCAAAGGATAAGTTTCTCGAATACAGCATCTTATTATGTACGAGACGAATACGCCTTACTGCTCAGCTGTACATACACGGAGACGTTTTCGAGTATAGTTATCGGCGGAACTTTATCTGCAGAATATGGGCCGATGCAGTTAGTCCTCTGGATCAGCTAACATGGTACACAAAGTGTCATTTACAAGACAAACATGACAACAAATGTGTAACGAGCACATGCAAAACATAATTGGTCGGAAGATATCTGACCAACGGAATCGTGCCAGTTTCTTCTGTGTAAAACTAAATGTTTAATAGTATTTATATAATTATACTCATAAACGCAAATTATCATTATCCTTGCTTTATACGTTTTAAATGTATTTGTCTCTATGTTTCAGTTAAATATTACAGTATGTAGACTGCTTGCAGAACTCATGTATACACTATTTATATGTGTGTATGTGTGTGCAAGCGCCTCGGTAGTCTACGTCCCTGACACTACGTTTTTTCAGCAGTAAAGCATGCAGGGCACCGAACTAGTGTCTCGGCTACACTATAAACACGAGTGAAACTTCAAAATAGAACGGCTTCCAGAACAATTCCCCCTTTTTCTCTCTTAAAAGTAAATTACCATACAATGATAATAAGAATTCTGTGTGTGGGGGTGGGGGGTCTACCTACATCTCCATCTCCTTTCAGTATGTAGATTTGAGGACCAAGAATGCAAGTGTTGCGGTTAAAACCAATACAAGCAATAGATACTAAGTTATGACTTTTGATACTACATTTAGGCAAAACTAGCCACTTTTTGCAAGTAGAAAAAGGCAAAATATTGCATTGAAGTTATCTAATTTGGTTGGCGGGTTGGGAATCAAATCAAATACATGCAGTTGTTACTGAGATATGGCTTTGATAGTTAAGAAGAATCAAAGCGCTAAAGGCACTGAAGTTATGTATGTCTCAAGTGGAAGAAGGATTGACTACAGAGTAACTAAGTTTTTGCCAGATACCAAACTTATATTAAATAATGAACGATTGTTGTTTTTCTTTTTTTTCTTTTGATTTAGATATGCATATTTGATATAAATCGTATAAACTGGAGGCTATAAAAATAGGGAAAATATGAGTGTGCTAATTGTTAACAGTCTCTTGAAAGAAATGGTGCGTTCATCTTTAGATTCTTGTTAACGCAAAGTTTAAGCGTTTTCTAGGGAAACGGTTGGTCAGATTGTAGGTACTCTAGTTGTGAGTGACTACGTCACACACAACTAAAAAGTGGTCTATTGGTAGGACACGTGCTTTGGGGTGGAGAGGTCTTGGGTTCGAGTCATGCCAGGGGCACTGCTATTTTCCTTAAGCAAGACATTTACTCCGGATTGCTTCACTTCATCCACGTGAAAATGTTTACCTTCGAGGGCAGTATAATTTCGTGGCGCCATAGTGTGGGATGTCATAAGGGAAGTGAAAGACTCCCAAGGGAGCTGTAAAGTTGGTAGACGTGCATCAAACTTAGACTATAAATGTCCTTACTAAACACGAAACCTAACCAATAAATGTGATTGATTAATTGATTGATTTTTGAGCTGCGACAGTATTTCAGTCATATAGCGACGTCCAGCTAATTACAGCTGAAGGAAGACTCCGAACGCACGGAGGTATTCGGGTAGAACCACTGACCTACCGCAAGCCAGCTGGAAGGCTTCCTTACATGAAAATCCGAAAGACCCTGCCGGGTCTCGAATCTGCGCGGTGAGGGGCTGAGTGAGTGTTGTGAGTGAGTCAGCGACTTTACCCTCTCGGACACGGAGGCTCCGATAAATCTGACAGTTTTATGTGTAAAAAGAGCAAAAATTTTTGCAAAAAAAAGTGATACAAAGTTATGGTTCTTGAAGCCTAGAGTAAGTTTTGAAGATTGTTGATAACTGACCTACACGTAGACTAAACTAAAGGTGAACGCCGATGCCTACGACGTCAGGGTGATGGCGATTTTGATGTGCACGGATTATATCGTAATTAGGATTCTCGTTTATAAACATGTAGGGTAGGCTTAACTGTATAAATTGACAATATTATAGATTAGATCAACAAACAGCTGAAGGTAAAATAATAGTTTACACAGTACGCATTCACATGTCTGTTTGATATAAGTTCTATTTATATTTCTAATTTTGTCTCTCTCAATACTTATGTTCATAATTTTCCCATGTGACGACAAATCCATTTTATGTAACTTATATTGGAATTTGATCGTAGAAAAACGTTTCCTTTAACTTTCTGGGCACAGCGCAAGTAAAAGAGAATCAATAAGTGGTTGGTGAAAATGCAGCTCAAATGGCAAATCATAATTATACACTTACATCATCGATAATTATATTGGAAGCCGGGTCTTCAGGCTCCCTCCAAGATGATCCGCCCCCATCAGACAAAGGCGCATACGAGCTCATCCTACATCCGGCACACTAGCAACACATGCATCATTAGCAGCACAGTCTGTAAAAACATCCAAAGTTCAGTGTGTACCACATCCAAAGTTATTTACAGTTTCCACCTCACTGTCCTCCCCGAACATATAATCCCCGTCATCACAATAAGCACGTTCTGTACCAATATCAAAAGTATGTATTCGTTTGTATCAAATTTTATCTGCTCTCAAGTTAAACGTGCATATTCTCATGTAAAATAGTGTCAATGATACAAATAAGTTCAGAGTATACCTGTATATCACACGCCTTTCCTGAGAATTCTGACCCAATGTCAAAGATCACCTGGAATAACAGTGACTAATGTTGCAGTCGTATACCACAAATGTACGCTATGCATATTTGTTAATTTTATCATACTTGAAAGAACCGTCGACTGAAAGGACAACTGCCTCTGTCGGTTCGGGGTTCGCTTGCATATATCGGTGATAAGTAATCCTTCTTCCTAGGAAACTGCATCCTATTACATTAAGGGTTATGTGCTTGTTGATACACTTCTGCCTCCCCGAATCAGTATCATCTTTCACGTGGCTATTCATTCCAACGTAGTAAATTTATCGATTTAAATTAAAATTATCATCTACCAAACGAAACTCACACAGAATATTGAACGATGCTTCTTTATACGAGTTAACAACAATATTCCATATATATGATTTCCAAACACCGATATGACTCTTAAGATGCCCTCTAGGCAATAATGAAGATAGATTCAAAGATATTTCCTACAAGAGACCGCTAAATAAACAAGGTTCAAGTCCTACTTGTTGCTATCATGCACATACGTATTCTGAATAGTTCTTCAAGAAAATTAAACCTTGACCGTATGTATACTCCCGAGTCTGACCTTGCTACTCACATGTTCTACATGACTGATGAACTAAGTATAGCTTTCACTGAAGGCATGTGTTAAGTTCGCGGCCTTTTAATAACATTTTGTTTTAAAATATATAATGACAAATAAAATACTCTTTGAACCCTCTTAAAATTAAAATACTTGCAGTTAAATAAAGAAATATTATACATATTGTGTGCGCTTTATTGAAAAAGAGAGTGAAAGTTCTGCAGCCGTTTTTACTTCTGTTCTAGGAATTGATCATTCGTTGAATGGATATTTTATTACTTGGAATGTGAAATTGATGATCCTATCTAGGATGGCTTCAAGACATTAATATGACTTGATAATTTTGCTGCGGATTACAATTTGATCTAATATATTGATCTAAGAAAAATGTATATATTTCACAACATATAGATTTATCAAGTGGCATGCGAATATGATCCCATAATGTTTTTAATAATTGTTTAAGAATATTCCCAACAGGCATGCTTAAAACTCAATAAATATTATGTAATGTACATTGATAACTAGCATTATACTGGCGATTGTATGGTGTACGATCATCTACTGCTGTTACAGTGTAGTGTTTATGTGGAGAACTAGGAAGCCTTTTGTAAAATAAAACATTTTATTGAATCGATATATCTTCAGTTCCTCGATTTTTTTGCATCAGTTACGATTTGAATTAATTGTTTGTATATTTTGGATTTACCGGGGCATTTGGCTATTTTGTATTATCGTAGGCCATGTCGTGATATCATGAGTTTTGTAGTTTACGATGTAAGATAAATAAGAAAAAATGATTTATTAAATGAACTCTACAAAAACGAGTTCCTTAGGTTGATACTTGGGCCCATCAATATTTCATTCTTTTAACGGGGGTATCCTTTGGATTGAAGCATGTCATGGATCAATAGCCCGGACGTCTTCCCCCGGAACACCATCTCGTTTTATTTATCTCCCCACATAGACACGTTCAATACAAAATCTTAACATCGAAGACAAAGTTTGCGTGAACGGAACACTTCTGGTTTGATTTCGAATCATGATAATGAATACGTAATGTCGTCTCTTCATCGTTAGGCCACAGAGGTGGAAGTTTGCCGGGACAGACATGCACAGTCTTGTTTCGGGGCTTTAGCGCATCTAACACAATCACTGAATACATACCATGTATTGTAGCTTAATTATTAATTGAATTGCAGGGCGTTCGTACCCAAATTGATATTGATTTATCGAAGACCGGGGCATATCCGTTGAACGTTAAACCTTAAAAATACAAACTAATAATAACAAGAAAAGATCAATACAAAATGTTTAATGGACGGCTTACAATAAGAATAGTGCCCCCTCTCTTTTTCTCTTCTACCATTTTGACCTTATAACTTAGCCTGTTAATAAGTCTTTGATTTAAACCAAAAGGAAGCAAATACAAGATAAGAGACGCAAAATATGAAAATTAGTATTTAAAATCTAAAACATTTTAAAATACTTTATAACTGCATTGTGTTACGTTTAAAACAATTCTATCGATACTTTCTTTTTTATGGATGCTATTTCTTCATTTATTGTTATTTTACTATTTCTTAAAAAAAAAAAAAAAAAAAAAAAAAAAAAAACGGTCCTAGCTGGATAAGAACTCAGAGCCCTTGTATAAAAAATCAAAACGCTCTCTTCCAGACTGAGCTAATTCTACGAGAGTTGAGCAAAGATCAAAGGTACAATTGAGCTTATTCATAGACAATTAACTGTATCAAAGCAACTATAGCACTACATATTTCACTTATTTACTGCATTAACTACACCAAAAGTTCATTTTACGGTTGCATATTAATAAGATAAATATTACGCATTACTTATCCCACACATCATGTAATAAACTAACAACCATGTCTTATTACAAGCAAATACAGTAGATATAATGTCCATTGCCAAGACCGACAAGTGAAGTGATAAGTAGGTCCTACATGTATAAACTTCATTACAATAAAAACATCTACTGACTAATAAATTATAAAACCATTAAAAGCAAACGCAAAACATATATTTGATATCCCCAAACAATCACATAGAAAACTAACTGTAACTAAAAATTATTTCATTCACAGCTTCACATTCGACTGCAATACCAATTTACACATGCACCAGCGGAAGTAAAAACCCATTTAATTGGACATTAATATATGCGCATGACTAAGTAAGAGTTTTCTGCAAGGTTAGGAGGTAAAAACTTCTGGCTACTACAGATTCTAGTTACCCCGCGTTTCTTTTTCATTTGAGCATATAACAAAAATGGCAAGTAGATTATTTATGTTGACGCTATATTTTACTGATGGTATTATGCACACTTTTTTGATGGTATTATGCACACCCTGTATTTAACCGATGATTTTATGGACACGCTATACCTTACCGATGACAGTTAAATCAGTTAAATAGGGCGTGTGTATAATATCATCAGCAAAATAGAGCGTGTACATAACACCATCATTTAATATAGAGTGTGATAAACAAATCATCAGTAAAAAGAGCTGTGCAAAAAAGTGTGCATAATAGTTAAATAGGGGCATAATCTCACCAGTTAAATAGCGTGTGCATAATACCAGCAGTTTAATATAGAGTGTACATAATATCATAGGTTAAATAAAGCGTGTGCATAACATCATCAGTAAAACATAGCGTGTCAATAATTTCTTCAGTAAAACATAGCGTGTCAATAATTTCATCAGTAAAACATAGCGTGTCAATAATTTCATCAGTAAAACATAGCGTGTCAATAATTTCTTCAGTAAAATATAGCGTGTCAATAATTTCATCAGTAAAACATAGCGTGTCAATAATTTCATCAGTAAAACATAGCATGTCAATAATTTCATCAGTAAAATATAGCGTGTCCATAACATCGTAAGTAAACTATAACGTGCCCATAACATCATCAGTGAAATATATCATGTCCATTATATCATCAGCGAAATATAACGTGCCCATAACATCATAAGTAAAATATAGCGTATCCATAATTTTATCAGTAAATTTAAGATGCCCATAATATCATCAGTCATATATATCGTGTCCATAATATCATCAGGTAAATATAGCGTGTCCATACTATCTTCAGTAAATATAGCGTGTCCATAATACCATCAGTAAATATAGCGTGTCCATTATACCATCAGAAAAAATATATCGTGTCCATAGTATCTTCAGTAAATATAGCGTGTCCATACTATCTTCAGTAAATATAGCGTGTCCATAATACTATCAGTAAATATAGCGTCTCCATAGTATCTTCAGAAAATATAGCGTGTCCATACTATCTTCAGTAAATATAGCGTGTCCATAATACCATCAGTAAATATAGCGTGTCAATAATACCATCAGTAAATATAGCGTGTCCATAGTATCATCAGTAAATATATCGTGTCCATAATACCATCAGTAAATATAGCGTGTCCATAAAACCATCAGAAAAATATATCGTGTCCATATTATCTTCAGTAAATATATTCGTGTCCATACTATCATCAGTAAAATGTAGCTTGTCCATACTATCTTCAGTAAATATAGCGTGTCCATAATACCATCAGAAAAATATATCGTGTCCATAGTACCATCAGTAAATATAGCGTGTCCATAATATCTTCGGTAAATATATCGTGTCCATAGTATCTTCAGTAAATATAGCGTGTCCATAAAACCATCAGAAAAATATATCGTGTCCATATTATCTTCAGTAAATATATCGTGTCCATACTATCATCAGTGAAATGTAGCGTGTCAATACTATTTCAGTAAAATATAGCGTGTCCATAATACCATCAGAAAAATATATCGTGTCCATAGTACCATCAGTAAATATAGCGTGTCCATAATATCTTCGGTAAATATAACGTGTCCATAGTATCTTCAGTAAATATAGCGTGTCCATAATATCTTCAGTAAATATAGCGTGTCCATAATATCTTCAGTAAATATAGCGTGTCCATGGTATCTTCAGAAAATATAGCGTGTCAATACTACTTGTATCTTTAGTAAATATAGCGTGTCCATAATACCATCAGAAAAATATATCGTGTCCATAGTATCTTCAGTAAATATAGCGTGTTCATAGTATCTTCAGTAAATATAGCGTGTCCATAATATCTTCAGTAAATATAGCGTGTCCATAATATCTTCAGTAAATATAGCGTGTCCATAATATCTTCAGAAAATATAGCGTGTCCATAGTATCATCAGTAAATATAGCGTGTCCATAGTATCTTCAGTAAATATAGCGTGTCCATAATATCTTCAGAATATAGCGTGTCCATAATATCTTCAGAATATAGCGTGTCCATAATATTTTCAGTAAATATAGCGTGTCCATTATATCTTCAGAAAATATAGCGTGTCGATAATATCTTCAGTAAATATAACGTGTCCATAGTATCTTCATAAAATTTAGCGTGTCCATAATATCTTCAGAAAATATAGCGTGTCCATAGTATCTTCAGTAAATATAGCGTGTCCATAATATCTTCAGGAAATATAGCGTGTCCATAATATCTTCAGAAAATATAGCGTGTCCATAGTATCTTAAGTAAATATATCGTGTCCATAGTATCTTCAGTAAATATAGCATGTCCATAATATCTTCAGAATATAGCGTGTCCATAATATCTACAGAAAATATAGCGTGTCCATAATATCTTCAGTAAATATAGCGTGTCCATAATATCTTCAGAAAATATAGCGTGTCCATAATATCTTCAGAAAATATAGCGTGTCCATAGTATCTTCAGTAAATATAGCGTGTCCATTATATCTTCAGTAAATATAGCGTGTCCATAGTATCTTCAGTAAATATAGCGTGTCAATACTATCTTCAGTAAATATAGCGTGTCCATAGTATCTTCAGTAAATATAGCGTGTCCATAATATCTTCAGTAAATATAGCGTGTCCATACTATCTTCAGTAAATATAGCGTGTCCATAATATCTTCAGAAAATATAGCGTGTCCATAGTATCTTCAGTAAATATAGCGTGTCCATAGTATCTTCAGAAAATATAGCGTGTCCATACTATCTTCAGTAAATATAGCGTGTCCATAATATTTTCAGTAAATATAGCGTGTCCATAATACCATCAGTAAATATAGCGTGTCCATAATACCATCAGTAAATATATCGTGTCCATAGTATCTTCAGTAAATATAGCGTGTCCATAGTATCATCAGTAAAATATATCGTTTCCACAGTATCTTCAGTAAATATAGCGTGTCCATAATATCATCAGTAAAATATATCGTGTCCATAGTATCATCAGTAAATATAGCGTGTCCATCATATCATCAATAAATATATCGTGTCCATAATATCATCAATTAATATATCGTGTCCATTATATCATCAGTAAAATATATCGTGTCCATAGTATCATCAGTAAATATAGCGTGTCCATAGTATCATCAGTAAATATATCGTGTCCATAGTATCATCAGTAAATATATCGTGTCCATAGTATCATCAGTAAATATATCGTGTCCATAGTATCTTCAGTAAATATATCGTGTCCATAGTATCATCAGTAAATATATCGTGTCCATAGTATCATCAGTAAATATATCGTGTCCATCATATCATCAGTAAATATAGCGTGTCTATAACATCATCAGTAATATATCGTGTCCATAGTATCATACCAAATATCTAAGCTCTAGGCCTCATGGATTCATAGGAGAAGATATTTGAAAGTTTTTCCTATGTAACTCTATGTAGAACAAGTGACCCCTGGTGCGGGGTCATATATCGCCGTAGGGCTTTGATTTGAAAAATTCCTGGTAATGGCCAATAAGCTGATGCTACAAACCAAATATCTAAGCTCTAGGCCTTATGGATTCATAGGAGAAGATTTTCAGACTTTTCCTATATAACTCCATGTAAAACAAGTGACCCCTGGTGCGAGGCATTTATCACCGTAGAGCTATGATTTGAACAAAATCTTGTTAATGGCCATAAGATGATGCTACAACCAAATATCTAAGCTCTAGGCTGTTATAGAAGAAGATTTTCCGATATAACTTTATGTAAAACAAGTGACCTTGGTGTGGGGTCATTTATCACCGTAGGGCTATGATTTGAACAATCTTGGTAATGGCCCATTAGATGATGCTACAAACCAAATATCTAAGCTCTAGGTCTTCTGGATTCATAGGAGAAGATTTTCAAAGATATTCCTATGTAACTCTATGTAAAACAAGTGACCTTGGTTGGGGTCATTTATAACCGTAGGGCTATGATTTAACAATCTTGGTAATGGCCCATTAGATATGCTACATACCAAATATCAAGCTCTAGGTTGGTTTAGAAAAATTATTAAAGATTTTCCTATATAACTCCTTGTAAAACAAGTGACCCCTGGTGCGGGGTCATTTATCACCGTAGGGCTATGATTTAAACAATCTTGGTAATGGTGTATCAGACAATGCTACATACCAAATATCTTAGCTCTTGGCCTCATGGTTTCAGAGTAGAATTTTTTTTAAAGTTTTTCCTATATAACTCTATGTAAAACATGTGACCCCTGGCGCGGGGTCATTTATCACCTCAGGGCCATGATTTGAACAATCTTGGTAATGGTTCATTAGACAATGCTACATACCAAATATCTAAGCTCTGGGCCTTTTGGATTTGGAGAAGAAGTTTTTTCTAAGATTTCACTTTTAAAATCTATTTTTAGCTCCTGTGACCTAATTATGCAATGGACTGGAACCATTTGAACAACTTTGGTAGAGAGTCTGCCAAGGAACTTTCCTGCAAAACAATTTTGAAATTGGCCAAGTGGTTTAGGAGGAGAAGTCGTTTGAACGAAAAGTTGACGACGGACGCACGCAATGACGCACGGACGCACGCACGGACGATGGACGACGGACAACGGGCGATCACAAAAGCTCACCTTGAGCACTTTGTGCTCAGGTGAGCTAAAAACAGCGTGTCCATAATAACATCACTAAATATAGTGTGTTCATAATATCATCAGTAAAATATAGCGTGTCCATAATATAGAATGAAAATATAGCATGCTATAATAATATCATCAGTAAAATATAGCGTGTCCATAATATAGAATGAAAATATACATCTTTAAATATATCAAAAAAATAAGTGCCAATATATATATATAAGTAAAATAATGAACGTTCATAAAATCATTAATGAAATAAAGCGTGTTCATAATATTATCCGTAAGATACGGCGTGTCCACTTTCATCACTAAAATGTAATGTATGTCAAATATCCTACTATATAAGAACCCAAATGTTTTGGGAAATTCTAAAATAAAAGTGTAGACAATAAATCAATTCGTGTTTTATGCAGCACACAACGGCTAAATAAGGTCGAGCGTTAAGTATTTGTTGTCTCCATACGGCAGCTTTCTGAATAAGGCGATTATTTGCCGCTCCGTACCTCATTTCAATGCCGAATTTATCGACTTAAACTCTCTGAAAGCCAGTCAGCGACTACATTTGTATAAATGGCGCC
>CM037782.1:71855367-71905367 GCA_021229015.1 Solen grandis
CAAAGTTGCTTTATTATTTTCCTTGGTGATATTTATGTTTTATTCTTGGAGACACAAAAATGAACCCTTATTTGCACTTGGCCATATACAGTTGGCACTCGTTATCTCCAATTCGCGTATATCGAAATTTCGACTATGTCAAATTAATTTACTGGTCCAGATTTTTCCCTTCTTTGTCTATATACATCAACTTCGTGTGTCTCAAAATTTATTTATTTCACATTACTGCTATCTCAAAGTAGAAATTTGGACCCTCGCCCTATAGTACAATGCATATTTGTTTGTTTATCTCAAATTCCAGAGCCGCTAATTAGCCCGCCGATATTTTTCACACCTATCAGTAAACTGGTGACACTAGCTTTGCACGGGGCTATCTGTATGACGAATCGTGATTTTAGGCTTTCAATAATTACCAGATTATGTTTTGACGAAATATTTGCAGGGTAATTATATGGCCAAACACAAGGCGTTGTGCTTGACAATCTTTGCTCAAAATGTGCCAGATTTTTTTAAATACTATCGAAGAATAAACTCAGGTCATAATTCACAATGTCTCTAGAACCTACTTGTCCATCTATGAGCGCTGAGCAATCTGGCGTTGTGCAAAGTGCTTTGAATATTGTGCATGTATATAAGTGCTCTTTATTAATAGGACGCAGTTCGCATGTTTTCGATCTATATCATTGTTGTTACCCTATTTGTTTATTTCGTTTACCTTTCTGTATTTATAGAAAGAAGCGGTTGAATAAATAAAGAAAAATATTCTACTTATGGATTATTATTTATTTATTACATATTCTACAAAAATGTGTCATCTTCTTCATGATATCGACACAATATCAATACAATGATACAGGTAAGATTTCTTGTTCACAAGCCGAAAATACCTCATTTCAGATTGGTCAAATTACGGACATCTCGAGGTCTTATTTTTGGTCCCATGAAATTCGAGATAACGAGTGCCGGCTGTATTTTAATGCACAACATCATTTTATTCGCCATATATTAGATTAACCTAGAACATTACATGCCAAAGGTGTGTGGACTGCTGCACTACACAGGCTTACAACACACATTTAATTTATAGTACTTGTATTTTCATTGATAATTTTTTCCCGCTTACGCATCATTACAGAGTTATAGTTTGTTGTGTGCTGTCTCAACTTCTATAATAAAATGATAAATAAATAATACAAAGACGATTGTTTATTCATGTAAAATATGTAAACAGGAGGTTGTTATGCAAACATATTTATTATCTTCTGAACAACGATGGTACAGGGAAACAGGTGCATATATAGCTTACCTTGGATTTGGATACCTGGTATAGAGATTCCCATGATCATTTATAATGTTAAGCTGTGAACAACACAACATAAAGAAATAGGTCTGTTTGTTAAGGCAGTCTCATTAAAATAATATTCTAATTTGCCCTCCTCTTCTTTACACAATTAGGATCTGACAATTTCACATGAAAGGTCGCGTCAGATTGATCTTGGAGTTATTAGTGCTTGATTTTAAAACCAATTAAATATTAATTAAATTTCAAACTGACTGTGGTAAAACAAATGTCACAGGGGAAAAAAAATGTGCAGCCTGGCCATGACTTGAACCCGGGGCTCTAATGCTCTACTGATTGAGCTACCTGGCTGCTTGCACATTTTTCTACCCTATTGTGAAATTGATGGGGTCACTTTCTCTGATTATATATTATACCTTACGATTTGGTAGGTGCCAATTTGATTGGCTTATACAAAGGTCAATCTGAAACGACCCTCTATGTGATGTGGTCAGATCTAGTTAGCAAACTGAATCTGATTTCAATGAGATTGTCTTTTAGCAGAAATGGCAAACCGAGGGGAAGTAATATAGATCTTATAAAAGATTTTTAAATCAGTAGCACTCGTTCAGAGTTTAAAAATTGTCTAATTCTTAAAGGGACTTCCTCCCATTTTCACTTGAAATGACTGTTACAAAATATATAAACTCAATTTCATATTGTAAGTAATCGGTACTGTGACATTAAAAATGTATGCCTCAACAACTGCTGTTCCATCAGTGGCCAAGTGATTAGAGTGTCGAACCCCAGAGCAGGAGGTTGTGGGTTCGATTCCCGGTTGTGACATACTTAAGTCGTAAAAAAATGGTACTGTTATAGCTCCCTTGCTTGGTGCTGAGCATATAAGGGTAGTTGCAGGACTGTTTGACCTAGTGTTAGGATAATGTGACTGGGTGTGGTATTATGCCACATGTCCACAGCGTGATACTGCAATGTGGCAGCACTATATCTGTCTCAAATAGGCATAGTCTCCAAATGATTGAATTACTGTTGGTGGGACGTTAACAGAATTAGAGCCAGATAACAGAATTAGAGCCTGGACAGAAAGAAGTTGATTTGATACTCTAAGGACTGTGTGGTAATTCTCCCAACAGGACACCATCTTGTTATTTGTTCAGATACATTGATGCCCTTACTTCCCCTGGATACCTAATGATTTTGTAGGCGCTGATTTGATTGGCTTAAACAAAGGTCAATCTGAACCTTCTACATGATGTTGTCAGATTCATTTAGCAAAATATGAATAAATATACTGAATCTGATTTTAGTGAGATTGTTATTTTAGGTTATTTAGTTAAGTGTAAGTCATGTGAGTTTATACAAACAGCCATAAGTAATACATAGAATCTCTGTGTAAAAAACACTTCAAAAGTACCTTTAAAATATAAAAATGCTATTGTATTTTTTGCAGGAAGCGAAAGAACTCAAGAAACAGTGGGCCGGTTAAGAAACTAGATGTGGGTGTTCCTCGGAACACTTGTGTCGCCTGCATTTAAGCATGTTTGATGAAAAAATTGACTAGAAAATCGATCTTTTGACAAATTATTGATAAAGCATAATCTATTTTGTGAGGTACAAAATAACACCAAATCACACACACACACACACACACATATATATATATATATATATATATATTTATTTTTTTGGGGGGGGGAATAAAATATTCAAACAGTGCAATATGTAATAATTTTCCCGAGCACTTTCGACTATACAGTCTTCATCAGAGGAGTGTCAGAATGACTATGAATTCAAAACATTAACTGTAAGAAAAATTATGACGTCATTAAGCACTTATGACGTTAATTATATATATGTTGCAAGTTTGTAGTCATCATTATCATTATTGAGTTATCATTCTTGTTACTGCACTCAGACCAATGAGATCTATCTACTATAAATGTTTAAGGCAACACTTCAAATACTTTACAAGTTATGCACCACACAAGAATTAAATCCAAAAAAATAAACAAAGGGAAATAACTCCAAAAATACAACAGTTATCATTCTTGCACAATGCACTCCATGAGATCTTTCCACCTGTGAGGTTTCAAAGTAATACCTCAAATACTTTTCGTGTTATGCTCCAGACAAAAATGAAGTCTGAGTATCAACAAAGGGCAATAACTCAAGGAAAAAGAGAAAAAGAGTTATCATTCATGTGCACTGTACTCAGACCATTGAGATCTATGAAGTTTCAAGTCAACACCTCAAATACCCCAAAAAAGTTATCATTCTTATGTACTGCACTACAAATCCATGAGATCTCTCCAATTATGAAGTTTAGCAATACCTCACATACCTTTTATGTTACGCTTCAAACAAAAATAGTCAAAGTCTGAGGATCAACAAAGCACATACCTTTCACGTTACGCTCCGAACAAAAATAGGCTAAGTCTGAGAATCAACAAAAGGCAATAACTCAGTAAAAAAGAAAGTCAGTGTTCTCATTCATTAGCATTGCACTTCACATCAATGTGATTTATCTACCTAAAAAGTTTCAAGTCAGTACCTCAAATACTTTTCAAAATATGCCCCAGAAAAAATTAAGTCTGAAAATTTACAAAGGGCAATAACTCAGAAAATATTAAAGTCAGAGTTATCATTCTTGTGCACTGCACTCCACCTCAATGTGATCTATCCAGTTTTAAGTTCAAGGTGATACCTCAAATACTTTTTGAGTTATGGTCCGGACAAAAATAAAATCTCAGAATCAACAAAGGGAATAACTCAGAAAATATGAAAGTCAGAGTTATCATTCTTGTGCACTGCACTCCACCTCAATGTGATCTATCCATGTTTTAAGTTTCAAGGTGATACCTCAAATACTTTTCGAGTTATGCTCCGGACAAGAAAGTGTGACGCCGACGACACCGACGACGACGGACAAAGTGATCCCTATGTGTCTGCCATGCTATGCAGGCGACACAAAAATCCTGTAATACATCAGAGGTGAGGGTTGCTGACTGCTAAATATCTTTAGTCATTCAGATTAAGTGCTTAGGATATTGGGTATTACATAAGAATTAAAATAACAAAGTACCACATTCAAATAAACATGCATATCAGTAGTTAAACTCATGAAAAACTACAGATAAATGCACATAAACCTTGCTTTCACATTTAACAACGTCTGAGAAATGCAGGGATATGCCTGTTTTGGTATCTTGTTAATTACTGGTACATAATACAGTGGTGCTTTTGCATCAGTTGTTAAAAATACTACTGATAAAAGATAGAAATACAAAAAATATGTGATGTGTGATAGCACATTTGATTTACCTTTGTGATTCAGTATGATGCGTTCTTCATTTGATACCATACGATATGCGATCAATGATCTGCAATTTATATTATGCGATACACAGTAAGTACAGGTTAGGCAATATGTAAAAACATTATGTTGTTAACAATATTTGCTGTCATGTATAACTGGTTAATCATGTTTTCATCCGAAATAAACATAGCAAGCTACAGGAAATGATGAATGTTGATCCCCATGAAAAAGCAACAGACTCTGACATCTTACTTTGTAGAGGAGACTATCGTTTAGCACATGTAATAAGGGAACGTCCCCCCCAAAAATGGTCCACTGACCTGAAAGTTTGTACACATGTAACTCTGAAAGTATTTGTACAACAGACTTGAAACTTCATGGATATATATTTCAGGACATGAACTTGTGCACCTTGGTATTTTATCAAACCATTGTTGAAGTTGACAGTTATGGGCCTTTTTTTTTTTTTTTTTTTAAAAATGAAATTTTATGTTTGTGACGCATGTTACTCTGAAAGTATTTGTACAACAGACTTGAAACACCATGGTTATATTATTCCCAACATGAACATGCACACCTGGATATTTTCATAGAATTCCTGTTGAAGTTCACATAGTTATGGGCCTTTGTTTTTGAAAAATATGGAATTTTATGTTTTGATGCACATAACTCTAAAAGACTTGAAACTTTATGGATATATTACTCAAGACTCGTGCACCTGGGTGTTGGCCTTTGTTTTGGAAAATGCATCATATGAAAACTTTAAAAATCATCTCTTTCAAAACTACTCTAGCCAGATTTTAAAATTTTTAGTATACATAAAAAGTAGAAGAATGTTTTCATGATTAAAACAAATATGTTTACTACATTATACATAATTAGTTTAGTTGAAACTTTTTATACATAATTAATACACATATGCAAATTGTTGAATTTAGAGACATGAAAAATAATCATTTTCCAAAAAATAAAAAAAATAAAGGGTGTCCCGAAACTTGAACTGCCCCCAAAACTTAAATTGATTTGATACAATATACGTTATGTGATGTGCGATTTACGATATATCATTGCTATATGATATGATGCGATATAAGCCCATTCATTAGAGGATTTTATTCAATATGTTACTATGCAATTGAGTATGCGATGCGATATGAATGATATAAGCTAATTTTGACTACTGATGCAATAACACCACTGTATTATTGATAATACCTTTATAGATCACCTGAGCACATGTGCTCAGGATGAGCTATTTGGATAGATGAATGTCCGTCCATCATCCACTGTTAGATTGTTTGCACTCTAGCATCTTCATTTCTCAAGTAATCATCTTCAAACTCTATGACAATGTTTATTACTATAATCTCATAGCCAAGTTCAATTACGGCTGATATCAGCCAATTAGGTCAGGAGTTATGCCCCTTTCAATATACAGTCCATTCGCGATGGTACGAAGTAGTCCCGGGAAACGCATTTATTTCGTTCTATCGCGTATTTCGTTCCATCGCATCTTTCATATTGACGATTGGGAATCCCTTTATGTATGTGCTTACTCGTTTGTTTATTTCGTGTTTTAGTATGTATTGCCGAAAACCATGTTCTGTCGTAAAGATTTATTGATGGAGACCAATATTTATACTGCTGCTTATTAAGTTTTGACATAAAATCACTCATTAATCTTTCTAACAAACAAATAAACTCACCTGTAAGCTTCGTGTCAGTTTGAAACAAGAAAGTCAGTAGAACTGACAGCTGCTCCCCGAAGAACGTCACTGTTACAAATAAGGCCTTGGTCAATGGGTGGGAGGATATGTTAAGGACCGGAATGGGATCAGCACATGCTTATCATGTATAGAATCCAGGTAATGCGATCTATTCTCCTCATCAGATGAGATGTTTTACCAACTCTAATTTGGAGACTTAGTAACAGTTTACCATTTAATATGATAATACGTGTTACTCATCAGATCTTTCATTGATTTTTTTTAAGTTTTTATGCTACTGAAAATTAAGTCATACATTTCAATGTGTGCTCATATCAAAGAGGTTAACCAACACTCTTGACATATGACTGGATATTTGAAATAGTGTTTAATGGCCTAAACAACAATAAGCTGACATGATTATGATTGACATTACTAGCATATTGAATTTTGTGGGGTTTTGTTTAAATGATATCTCCTGTTAAATTAGGCAAATGACATGAATATCAGTCAACAACATGGTAGTAGGGGCCATAACTCTCTTAAAAATTGAGGAACCTGGTCACATCAACGATTTGCGTATCTACTCTTGGTAATAAAGCTTTCCATAAAGTTTCATTGAATCCAAGCCATTAGTTCCTGAGAAATAGCCCGGACAAGAATCATGCAACATGTACTATAGGCCAAAAAGTCAAGGGGCCATAACTCTGTGAAAAATTGAGGAACCAGGTATACATTAATAATATAATTAAAACACCAATATATATTAAGCGACTGTCAGAGTTATTAATTGAATATATGAATTTATGGACTTTAACGAGGAACTTGGATAATCAGCAGCTATTTTTTTAAAAGTATTATAAATAGAATCACGCTATTTGTGGATGACGTAACATGTTTATCAGCAGTGTTTAAATCTGATTGGATACAATGTCACGTAGTAATATTTTCAAATTTGCACACTGCGCTGCGTTAGTTAGGTTTTGGCAGTTAGTCAGTTCAGGATATTTTGATTATTCAGGAGAAAACGTGTGTATAACGCTGTGCTCACAGTTAGATTTGGATATCGAGGAGTATATAGTTTATAGAGGTAAGAGGATTTTAGCATGGTGAACATGCGTTAGTAGGCAATTTATTTTTGGTATGATAATTTAATTAAAATATTTTATTTTACTTTTACAACATGTTTTGATGCTGAGGAAAAGGAGTAGATGCAGGATGATGATAATCGTTTTGAGGATTATTTTGATGATGATTTTGATTATTTTTATGATGATGATGATGATGATGATGAACAATCATAATTATAATGTTTCATATAAGTATCTAAAAATATAAGAGATAATCAACTTAGCCGTGGTTTATGTCTTTATTGAGATGGCCATATAAGAACTGTAAGGAAAATAAATGGCGCGAAAGATAACAAAGGAATCTATTTTTAGTAACAAAGCTTACTCACCTTTACTCCCAAAGATTCAACCTTACCCTTAACCCCTTACTCACCATAACCCTTCTATGACTCTAGTACTCCTCTATTACCCACCACGTATAAAGTGACAAAAAGCCATAACCTTTAATTACTTATACTCTATTTCTCCTCTATTACCACCCAATAAAGAGTTAAAAACCCATAACTTTTTTACCCATTCTATTACTTTAACCCCTTACTCACCATAACCTTTCGATTACTCTATTATTCCTCTATTACCCACCACGTATAAAGTGTCAAAAAGTCATAACCATTAATTACCCACTAAAAGTCATAACCTTTAATTACCCACTTCTATTACTCTAAACCCCTTACTCACCATTACCCTTCTATGACTCTAGCACTCCATTACCAGTAATCCAAAAACCCATAACCCCCTTCTATTACTTAACCCTTACTCACCTTCCCTTCTATTACTCTATTACTCCTCTATTACTCACCCTATAACAGTTAAAAACCCATAACCTTCTATTAACCACTTCTGTTACTCTCAACCCCTTACTCACCATAACCCTTCTATTACTATTAAAAACCAAACCTTAATTACCCACCTCTATTACTCTAAACCCCTTACTCACCATAACCCTTCTATGACTCTAGTACTCCTCTATTACTCACCACGTATAAAGTGTCAAAATGCCATAACCTTCAATTATCCACTTTTATTACAACCTTCAATTACCCACCTCTATTACTCTAAACCCCTTACTCACCATTACCCTTCTATGACTCTAGTACTCCTCTATTACTCACCACGTATAAAGTGCCAAAAACCCATAACCTTTTATTACCCACTTCTATTACTCTTAACCCCTTACTAAACCTAACCCTTTTATTACTCTATTACTCCTCTATTACCCACCACGTATAAAGTGACAAAAAGCCATAACCTTCAATTACCCACCTCTATTACTCTAAACCCCTTACTCACCATAACCCTTCTATGACTCTAGTACTCCTCTATTACTCACCACGTATAAAGTGCCAAAAACCCATAACCTTTTATTACCCACTTCTATTACTCTTAACCCCTTACTAAACCTAACCCTTTCATTACTCTATTACTCCTCTATTACCCACCTCCCGTAAAGAGCTAAAAACCCAAAACCTTTTAATACCCACTTCTATAACTCTAAACCCCTTAGTCAACCTAACCCTTCCATTACTCTATTTCTCCTCTATTATCCACTTCCAATAAAGAGTTAAAAACCCATAACTTTCTTTTACCCATTTCTATTACTCTTAACCCCTTACTCACCATAATCCTTCTATTACAATATTACTCCTTTATTACCCACCCTATAAAGGTAAAAACATAATCTTACATTACCCATTTCTATTACTATTAACCCCTTACTCTTTTTTTCCTTACAAAAAAAACTTTACTCTTACCTCTACTCCATACTCCACATATTCTATTACTCCTCGATTACCCACCTATTACTCTTCACATATATAATGCGATATAACCTTCTGTTACCCACCTCTATTACTCTTAACCCTTTACTCACCATAACCAATCGTTAAAAGTTAAACCCCCTCCCTTTTACTCTCGATTACCCCAAGGGTTACGGTGAACTATCAACATTACCTTTACCCGTTATTACCCACCTTTACCCTGACCTTCACCCACATTTGCACTGACCTTTACCGGTATTACCCACCTTTACTCCGACCCTTACCCAGAAGGTAAGGATACTGACCCTCTTATTCTGTTTAAAGGATTATCGACGTTTTAGGACAGGAATATAATGTCTTCTTTTAGATTGATATATGTAAATTATTAATGCAACAATGTACCATGTATACGTTGAGATAAATAAAGTCCTGTTCTGTTCTGTTCATGATGATAGCAGAAAATCTAATTAATCTGCAAACAACTTCTAAATTGGTCCCATGCTTTCAACCATATGTGCAAATTATTTGTTCCTATAAAAGAACTGTTGCTATATTTTACTCACTGTTTTAACTATAAAAAATCATAAGAATACTCTAAGACTTTCTCGTTTGTGATTTATTATATTTTTTAAAAGTCCATTAGTCTTTTAGTTGTAAAAAAGAGAGAGAGGGGAACAAGATTCGCTATGGAAATATACTGATATATAGAATGTCTTCCTCTTTCAGGGCTCACACTGTCGGTCGCAAAAAGCGCCAGGCCTCGACAAATCCGCTCGCCCGCTCGCATTGGCGAATGAAAGTTGGGGTCGGGCGAGAAAAAAAATAATGAAACTCGCCCGACAGGGCGAGTAAGATTCTCCAGTTGGTGATCCAAATGCTGGTTACTTTTCTTGAACGAAGATATTTGATAAAACAATCAAAATGCAAACTGCATTTCAATTGTAATACCTGTCAAACGAAAACCGGAAATCGACTTCGTATTATTGTGGCTATGTCTAAAAACTATACCGAATGCGTTATTATAAAACATTACCGAATGCTGTTGTCGTGACGGGAGCGGAGGGGTGTAATGGATTAAATCATGCGCTGTGACCGAGTGCGTGAGAAATCGAAGAAAATATTTTATATGGTTTATATGGTTCATTTATCGAAGAATAATTATGAAAAGCATAAAAAGTATCATTAACAATAAAACCGATATGGATCCCGCGCTACGGCAGCGTGGCCAGTGGCTTAGTAATAGAACATCGTTCTGATAATCAAGCGGTTCAAAATGTCGTCTGAAAAGTCGGAACCGAAGCAAGGAACACTGTTCCAATTTTTACAAGGTGGCAGTGATAGCGAAAAGAGAGAAGAAGAAAAACTTCGAAAAAAATTGAAAAGAGGAAGGCAACACAAAAAAGGTAACCAGGTTGGGAGTCTGACTAAGTGTTACTGTAACTCTGTTTTTTGAGCTTTTTTGTGAAAATATTCAACAATAAATGTTGGAAATCATTGCTTGTACAGTAAATTTTAGTCCTTACCTCCAAAAGCAATGCATATGCATTCATCTTTACCAGGGATCCTAAAATTTTGGAATCTCAACCGGTCGACGGCAAAATCCCCCCTCCCCCTTTACAGCAATTCCGTTCCGTACCCCCCCGAAAAAGAACATAACCGAAAAAAAAAACGAAAAAAAAAATAACATTGATATTTTCAATCAACATACCCTGAATCATTTGCAGTGTGAAAATAGATCTTTTATTATATTTCAGCATCCTGTTGGCATAATAAGGTATTTTTCTGCAATATTTACCTCTACGAAATCGAAAGTTTGTTTACCGGAAGTGCATGTATATGACGGTCTGTATATGACTCTAACGAATCAATAAACTGTTGGAAGCAGTTGTTTTGGTGTTGTTTATTATGTGCCTTTGTGTTTATATATTTTTTTTGTCAATAACTTTTATTTATTTGTGATTATTTTTTTTATTTAAATGCGTTGTGCTGCAGCTAGCCATGTGGCATGTGTGTCTTTGCAACTGTATACGCAGTTCTTATGAGACGGCATATAGCTGTTTGTATTTTGTCTGTTTCCTTGGTTACACATTCAGGAACTGACGGTATCTGCTTAGACTTTATGTCTGCCTCGATATTTTGAGAACCCATGTGCCCACTACTGGCCTCGTGCTCACGTAATGCAGATATACGAAAGTTTTGTGAGCCTCCCTGACTAAATTTTGATTTGTGCTTGTGCAGCTTACACAGTGAACAAAACATTTTCCCATTTTCTAACTCAAGCCACTTAAATTCGTCTAGCCAAGATTTTGAGAACGTTTTGATCTCTGTCTTTACCAGTTTGTTTTGCTGCTGAGAGGAAGCACCATCGCTAAGTTTCCGCTTCCTTTTATTTGTAATTTCTACTTTTTGATTGCATTTCATAATAGAAAATGCATCACGGGTTGCCCCATTCCCAGTGTTTTCGACCGGTTTGCCAGGCCGGATTTGTGTGTATATCGGGTTGCCAGTCCGACTTTGAAATGTACTTTTTACTGGGTCACCACTCCCGTTTTCTTTATCATCATGAGCCGGGTTGCCAAGCCGGTCATTTGATTTTTTAAACATCGCAAGTAAATTGCGCTGAGCCATTTCAACGAAATGCAGCCTTGTCACTGATACCATCCCCTTATATACCAAATATAAAGTTGAGTAATAACACCAAACAGTTATCAGATTTTTTTAATTCTTTTATTTTGTTCTTACAAATTACAAATTACTAAGGAGATCAAACATTTTGATTAGCCTTTGATATTGTCATTAATTACCGCATTTAAAAGTCGACCGGTTACAGTTTGCAAACAAGCAATGGTCCATTATTACGGCATAGATAATTACACGGCACCGTCCAAATAACCGCTAAGTACAAACCGTCAATCCATTCATCTTAACTGCCCAATAATGACCTAGACGGGTGTCCCTGCCTGACCCCCACTGACACCTGCCCCGAGGGCACACCGGAAATTCAAGAAGTAGGTCAATTGGTGTGTAAGAGAGACTATTATGAACCGTTTGGAACGATTTTGAAAGTTTTAGACGAGGATTATGGATTTTTTTGGTACTTTTTTAAATCTGAACCGGTCGATTGAGATCAAAATCGGTCAAAACCGGTAAAAAAATCGGTTTTTAGGATCCTTGATCTTGACCATTTTTGTCTGTTTTAATGCAGGGCGAGTAAATTTTGTGCAGGGCGAGTAAATTTCTAGGGTCACTCGCCCTGCAGGGCGAGTGACCCTAGAAAAATTCTTCGAGGCCTGAGCGCCAAATGCGACAATTTTTTAAAACTGGCGCAAGATTTTTCTGTTTGGCGAATGTGTTTGGCGCTAACGAAAAATTGCCATTTTTTAATTTTTTCGAAGGCATAAGCGACAGGCACAAGCGGTATAACAAAATGCCCTGACTAGTTCACTATGTTTGTCACACGTGGACGCATGTGTTATCTGGCATGATGGTAACCTGTCAGTTTTACTGCACTGATGTCCCGGATGTTTACTCTCAGTTTGACAAGACTTAAACAACACACAATGAAATGAAAGTTATCAATTGAGAGGCACAGATATGCCAATTTTTTGATGTACCGTAAATGTTAAAACAACAACTTAATCGATGGCAATAAAAATTGTGGTTGACACATTATCGGTCACAAACAATGTCGGCGAGTCTCATGTGGTTGAAACTGAATGTGTTGGTAAGTAATTATTTTCTCTCTTTGGAAAGCATAAAAATAAAAAGTTTGCCGATGAGTATTTGCACCTTTATCATAGTTTGTCACATAATTAAGGCCTAGATGTATATTAACTTGAAACTTTTTTGAGAGTGTCAGTGGTCAAAATGGCTTCTAAACGGGGTTTAGATTGTGGTCAAATGCCCCTGTCAAAATTTGCAAAACTTTCAAATGCTTCTAGTAGTACTCCATCGTCTTGAAATTTCAAAGAGGCATGGAAATCTGGCAACTCTTGGTTACGTTATGATCCTAAATCAAAGTCAATGTTTTGTGATCTTTGCATTAAATCACAGAATTCTAATACATTCACTTCTGGCTGTACTGTCTTAAAGAAGGAATCTGTAACAAAGCATGCATCAACAAAAGGTAATTCAAAGTTATACATAAGAAGTTACAGAAAGTATATAACACTTTGAATGAAAATAAATGAAGTAAATTTGATGAACCAATATATTTTTAAACCTATTCTTAAAGTTAAATATCTTCAATTTTCTAGAATATAAAACTTAATGAATAGATTGTGTCATGTTTTGAAAATGAAATGAATTGTGTATTTTCAGAACATTCATTGGCTCTGATTGCTTCAAAACAACGCACAGAGATGGATACAGCCCGCCAAGCTGCCCTGAGTAAAAGTGAGACCGCCGTGACAGCAGCCATGGTCAACGTGTACTTTGCAGCCAAACATAACCTTCCAAATTCAGTTGTGCCAGAACTGAATGAAGTTATGATACATCAGGTAAATAAAAGAAGAAATGAAAAATATCACATTTAAAAAGCTAGTATTTAAAATAAAAACAAGAGGGCCATGATGGCCCTGAATCGCTCACCTGAGTACCATTGCTTCAACTGATGTCAAGGTTTTTAAACAGACAAGGATTCTGATATAACTTAATCTAAAACATTTTACCCCTGACAATACTACACACCAAATACCTAAGCAATGGGCCATATGGTTTCAGAGAAGACTTGGGCGCAGGGTCATTTATCACCGTAGGGCCAAGACTTTGAAAATCTTTGTAATGAACCATTAGATGCTACAACATACCAAAAATCTTAGCTCTAGGCCTTATTGATTCATAGAAGAAGATTTTTTAAGATTTTCCTATTTAACTCTATGTAAAACAAGTGACCCCTGGTGTGGGGTCATTTATCACCATTGGGCTATGATTTGTACAATCTTGGTAGTGGCCCATAAGATGATGCTACATACCAAATATCTAAGCTCTAGGCCTTATGGATTCATAGAAGAAGATTTTTTAAGATTTTCCTATATAACTCTGTGTAAAACAAGTGACCCCTGGTGCGGGGTCATTTATCACCATAGGGCTATGATTTGTACAATCTTGGTAGTGGCCCATAAGATGATGCTTCATACCAAATATCTAAGCATTCATGGAAGAAGATTTTTTAAGATTTTCCTATATAACTCTATGTAAAACAAGTGACCCCTGGTGCGGGGTCATTTATCACCATAGGGCTATGATTTGTACAATCTTGGTAGTGGCCCATAAGATGATGCTACATACCAAATATCTAAGCTCTAGGCCTTATGGATTCATAGAGGAAGATTTTTTAAGATTTTTCTATATAACTCTATGTAAAACAAGTGACCCCTGGTTCGGGGTCATTTATCACCATAGGGCTATGATTTGTACAATCTTGGTAGTGGCCCATAAGATCATGCTACATACCAAAAATCAAAAGGCTAGGCCTTGTGGTTTCAGAGAAGAAGATTTTTTAAATTTTCATTTTTAAAATCTATTTTTAGCTCCTGTGACCTAATTATGCAATGGACCAGAACCATTTATACAACTTTAGTAGAGCTTCATCCAAGGAACATTCCTGCAAAATATTTTTCAAATTGGCCAAGCCGTTTAGGAGGAGATGTTGTTTGAAGCAATTGTTGACGCCGGACGCACGGACGACGGACAAAAGGCGATCAGAAAAGCTCACCTTGAGCACGTTGTGCTCAGGTGAGCTAAAAATTCAAGCATATGGATTTGTTATTTGGTAAACATTTTATGTTGAATCTTAAGATAGACAGACCAAAGCAAAATTCATTATAAAGGATCAACCTGCATCCCCACCCCACCCCAAAGAAAAAAGAAAGTGCAACATAATAAAACCTGATCAGCTTGCAAGGAACATTTCTCTTTCACTCCTAGAGTGTTAAAGGTTTTAAACATCTAAACTATTAAAACTTATTGACTAATATATAACAGTTAAAAAATTAAGTATTCACAATATATATAAGAAATGGCAGTAAATAAATAGAACACTTTTCAGGGTTTTCCCTGGCACACAGCCCTCAAATTGCATAAATGACCCCCAGCTAGTTCAAAATTTCTCTCTTTTATCTATTTTTAACAAGGGGTCATTTCAAAAAAAAAAAAAAATGTGTTTCTTAATCTTCATATTCTATATGTCTGATATCTTACTTCCTATTAATTTTAAGTACTTTTATACACATGCATTAAAATATAAATCAATAACATTAGAGTATATGTTACATTTAAAGGCTGAAACCAGATCAGAATCCATATTGTTTATAACTTAAGATTGTAACACAGAATGAAGGAAGCTATATAAGTTTTTTAAGGTACTACATTGAGGGAGACTGTGAAAGCTAGCAGACACAACTTTTTTGACAGATTTAGGTTAAAGCAGGTGATTGTTAGACCAATTATCCAGTTTGACTGTTACAATTACAATACCTTTTGTTAGGGGCTGCACTACCAAGTTAGAGTCTATCCTGGGGGCATATAAAATGCACTAATATAAGGCCCACTGCAAAGTGTCATTGATAAAGAGAAATCACTTGAAGTCTGCTCAACATGCACATTCACTGGTCCGCTTTAACAACATATAATCTTAAAAATTCACAGTTCATGTATTGTCACTTCTTGTTGAGAGTTCAAGATGGAAACATTGAAGGCTCATTTCCAGCTGCCATCGGATATTTCTGGGAAATTTAAGCCAAATGTTGTCACTGCCTGTCTTTAATATTAAAGTTGTAGTTACAGAGTGACTTCAAATTTCACAACTCATATGAATGTAAGTTATTTCTGGTTTAGCTTACAAAATCTGTCTTGTCTGTCTACAAGAAAGAATAAAACTACATACTGGATCGTTAGCAGACAAGAAATTTATTTGGCAGTTGTTCTAATATTTCTTTGACTGAGTAATGGTAATGCATTACTTTCAAATATTCAGTAATGGTAATGTATTACATTCAAATATTCAGTAATAGTAATGGGGTGAAACTCAATTTAATGGTAATGCATTACTTTCAAATATTCAGTAATGGTGTGAAACTCAATTTAATGGTAATGCATTACTTTTAGCTCTTCAGTAATGGTAATGGGGTGAAACTCAATTTAATGGTAATGGTAATGATTACTTTGGCAAGTAATGGCCCCCCCCCCATTTGAAAATAGCAAGGGAAAACCCTGAAGTCTTTTGTACACTTCTCCGATTTTTCACCCAAATTAAAAAGAAAATTAAACAAAAAGTTTCTAGGCATGTGTTTCAAAAAACATTTTCCTAAACTCAAATATCTCAAATTCCTTATAGCTTCCAAATTGAAAATCTTCAAATTATCAAAAGTACCCGTCTCTACATGTGCCATGGTCATTAGGCATTTTCCACGGATTTCCATGGAAATCCATGGAAACTTGGATGGAAATTGATGGAAATCCACGGAATATCAAAATCTTCCACGGAAATTTGTTGATAACATTATTTGCCGTCAAATTTTGCCATGGATTTCCACGGACACAGTAAAACCATCAATAGATTTCCACGGAATCTTCAAATTATGCCACGGAAAGTTGGACTTAGTCAAATTTTGGGACGGAAAATAGCATGGAAAATAACTTAGATAATTTTTGGGATGGAAAATAACTTAGATGTTTTTAATCAATGGAAAATTTGAACTTAGATTTTTTTTCTATATTTCTGGACTATAAAGAAAACAATATAATCATGAAATCACTATATGACTGAAATACTGTCGCAGCGACGGTAAATTCAAATCCCAAGCGAAATTATGACCATGGTCACCATTGTATTTCATTCATTTTGATGATCATCCATGTTGCCCATCAAATACATGAAATCATACATGGTCGGCCATGGTATAACCATGGTCAACCATGGAGAAATAAGCTTTGATAGATTGAACTTGACCTGGTCGATCTGGTAGGTAATACATGGTAGGTCATAATAAAACATTACCAACACTGTGATAAAGACATGGTTTTACAAGTGTACAAGAAATTCAAAGATTTACATTAAAACAACCCTTTTGATTTTGTGACCTTTTTATTAACTAACCAGAACAATTTGAACAAATTTTGTAGAGGTCAAAATAGGATTAAATCGAAAGCTTAAAAGCTTATTGGATATTAGATTGAAACAAAAACGATTAAATCTAACTACATATAACTGCACGTATTACTATGACCTTTTAACTGATGTTTTAACAGAAATCTTAGGTGATTCACTTTTCTTTTCTTTTTTTGAAAACTGTTACGCATCGAAAAAAAAGGTTACGAATGGTTTTCGTTCGAATTAACCGCGCCCCGAATAAAAGTTCGGAAGTTGTTGCAAGGTTGTAGGACAATCCTACGAGGAAAAGTAGTGCCGAAAAATTGACGCTAATTTCTACGTAGATCAATGATTTTTACTTATATTTAATATTTTATTTTGGACAACCCACTCTTTAAACCTTATTTCGAAACCTAGTTTTTGTTTCGTAACTGATCTTAACTTTCCCTCTTTTAAATTTGAAAACCGAAAATAACGCAACGGTGCATCAATCCGCCATTTTGAAAAGAACGACAAACAACAATCAGTGTAAACAATAGGTGATAACGTTATTGATTCGCAATATTTTCGCAGATGACATCCATTTTATGACGAAGGTAAGAATATTAAATATAGTTATGAGTATTATAATTATGTTTGTAATGAAATTACTTTCCATTTACCGATAAAAAAAATAAGTGACTTTGTTTCGTCTGCAAATGGCGATGAGATTATTTTCTGCCCGTCGATGTATAACACAATCCATACAATGTTTAGTTGAATCGCATTTCTTTTATTTGCTTTCCAGAATATATATATATATTTGTGTTCAACATTTGCAAATTAACCTTTCAGGAAATTTAAAAAAAAAAAAAAAATCGATCGCAGGTCTTATCGTCCACGGTTAGCATCGTACTTAATTTTTAAAAAAGGAAGGCCTTGGTGAAAAATCATTGTATATACAATAAATCTGTTAACAAACGTGCGATCCGCAATAAAACTCATTTTGGTTTACACTTAATCATCGCTTGGTTATCTTACATGTAGATCTATAAAAATTTAAGGAAAAAAACATTATTTACTCCTTTAGATGTATAAGAATTTCTGTTGGAATATTTGTTCATGACCAACTGCTGGCAGTGACTTGTAATTTTTTAACATTGAATGCTGAATAAAATTCAGCTATATTATGTCCATTGTCATTGCTGTAATAAAATGAAATCTGATTGATTTAACACAACTTTTTTGTTTTTATTTTAGCAACATGTCCAGCCATGTTTTCAACAAGGATGATGCCTCCTCTTGTCCACTTTGTAAACAACACAGACTTTGGATCATAGTGATTAACAAAAGGTAAATAGACTCTTATTCTAGAAATGAATACATTTTTGAGAAAAAGAAAAGTTTCTATGATCCTTGAAAACTGAAGTGTCACATATCAAAGAACAACTTGAGACATCCACAATGCTACTGCCTTTACCTTTTTCATGGTAGTTTATTAGACAGGCAGTTTACCTTACATAACACTGTCCCCAGTGGTAAGAATGTCTGCCTCTGGAACTGGAAGCCATGGGTTCCTGTCCCTAGCAGCAACGTATGAAAGTTGTAAAAGGAAAATGGCACTGTATCTCCCTTGTTTGGTGCTCAGCATATTAGAATAGGTCCCAGTCGTGGTGTTGGGGATAATGCAACTTGGGAGTGGTGTCATGCCAACTATCTATGGCGTGATGCTGCAGTGCAACAGCACTATATCTCTCAAACTTAGTTTTCAAATAATAGCTGTCATATTACTTCTATTGCAACTGAGTTTGATTGTGGCTGAACTCAATTTCTCCTAGTTAACTGACATTGTAAGATGGAAAAATATTTTGGAATTTATAATGATGAGAAAATTTTGGTTTTACACATTTGCATGCACAGTCAGAACTTCATCTTTATTATTAATAGTGGTATGAATGGGAATAAGGATCAATGATCAAATCTGAGTAAACACTAAATGTTTAAATACAAAGGCAGGCTATAGGCTTTGCGCTTCTTAGTTATTTTACTTTAAAATCATTTTACTTTTCTTTTTTTCTTTTTTAAGTTTCAGACATGTGGGAGGAAGAAAGCTGAAGTCCTTGCAGAAGATGAGCAGAATTTCAATGTAAATTTATGTGTAACATCAGCATATGTTCAGGAATGTCAACAAGGACTTGGACATTCCTCTTTCAAAGTGGAAACTGATCTCTGACCCATGGCGCATTGGATCATCAGGACCACTGATCTAAGTGAATTCAAGGAAAATCGCTTTGGAACTTGGACTTCAGTGAATTCAAGGCATCCAACAGGTGGCATAATAAGTTTTAAAAATGTTATAAGTGTTTTTAATACAATAGGTGGAGAAAGAGGAGGTTGTTCAGGACTTGGAAAATAGGCTATAGTGCATTATGAAAAAACAAAAAACATTAATAAAGGATGAAACCGGATACTGCTCTTAAGCATGGGGAATCAATATCCATGTTGGTCACTAATTTGTTTGGAAAAAAAAAGATTGTTTAGACTGTTGATACGGATGTGATGACATGAATAAAAATTATTTTTGTATCCAGCCATGTTGCCAATTTAAATCCCCTGGTCCACCATACTCACTGCATGAGTATTATTTGGCACCATTGAATTTACATTAATTACCATTGAAGGTTATTGATATTTCATTTTAAATCATTGATTCACCATTACTTTATGTAAAATGACACCACCAAAATACCATTGAAAAAACCATTTTATTCCATTAAAATCCCTCATTGGATACCATTGAAAATAATTTTTCATTTTTTAGGGAGAGCTCATTTGCATATTTCGGCTCATTTCAATGGAGTTTCAATGGTGTTTCAATTGAATTTCAATGGTGTTTTGATGGAGTTTCAATGGTTGTGCTACATTTGGTTCTGCTAAGAGAAATGGTAATTCAATGGTGTTTCAAGCCATTTCATTTCGATAAGGGAAGGGAGAATTTGATGACAATAGATCTTTTTACACTTTTTTTATAGCCTTTGTATTTTTTACCGATGTCTCATATTTACAAGGAACATACCATAGGTGATCCTTTAAGTTTGGATGGAGTTTAGGGTCTCTGGGTTCATGGTAAAGTCTTGCATTTATATATTTTTGATAAAGTTGAATATTTTTCAACTTCATTTCAAGTCATAGCAATTACTTGCCAACTTATATTTTTCACAACTACAAAATGCCATGACTCTGTCAAGTTATATAACTATGTTTACAATTTCTTTTGGCAATTTTTCTGTCCATAACTGAGTGAATGCGTAAACATTTTTTGAAATATTGTTACTGACAAGATTTTGAGCCGGGAGCATTTGTGTTTACCAAACACGTTCTTGTTTCAGAATGCTAAATGCCAAAAAAATTGTGTTTGATTGGCAAACAGCTTAGAACTTGACGCTGAGTTCAGAAAATACATTGATTGAAAATGGATTAGATTTACCCTTATCGATTTAGTATATCACACTATTGCAAATGAATGGTTAAACATGTAAACACAAGTTTTTATGCTGTAATGGATAGCAAAAGTAAATCATGAATAAGTGTGCTATTTTGGGACAGCCCTGGTACATGTATGTATATTTTTAATATTTCTGTGTAAAGCACTTTTTTAAAATCCACTGTATGCAATAATGATATATCATGTTTAATTATCATTATGTTATCTGAATGAACCGAAGTAGTTTATAGTTTGAAACCAAAGAATGTGTATTTTTAAAACACATCCAAATTTATGCTGTATTTATGAAATTTTAGAAAGTGGTTCTAAATATTAAAAATTCTTCATAGAAATAATTAATAAATAAATATCATGGTTTTAGTTTGCATGTGGCATTTCTACAGATATTAACTATAATGTGTCAAAATTTGACATTTTTCCAATTATCATTGAGCTTTAAAAACAAGGTCAAGGACACAGTTTTCCTTTTTTAGTACATCTTTTTTTTTTTATAAAAATAAATAAGAAAACAATACCAGTTACATTATGATGGTTACTGATAATGACAACTTTTTTTAATATTTTATCAAATGTCGGGGTTTACATAATGACCCATTGTTTTTTACATATGTATGTCTTCAGTAGATATTATTCAATGATATATATAAATTTAAGAAATTTCTATGGAACAGTTTTTTTTGTAATTGAAGATTTAGTGTGAAAAGTTGTTGAACTTGTGGGACTATTTTTCACACTAGCCCACCACTATGAAATGTAGTTTTGATATTAGATACCACCACAGACACTGTATAAGCATTTATATCAATGAAATAAATATCATATTAAATTTTATAGGTGAAAAGATAATGCACTCAGTTATGTTTTGTCTTTTTAACCAACATTTACATATCAGTATGTACATATCAGTATGTACTGTATTTGATGCTGAATCAGTTCCAGAAATGACATCTACACCTACTATGAAATTGAGCTATATCTCAAAAACGAGTTCGGTGACCCCTTTTTTTCTTTGCATTTTTGAATTTCTCAAACTTATTTCTACAAAATATAAAAAAAATGAAAAAAGTCTATGGGAGGGAAGAAAATCTAGATATCGTCTTTAAATGAACTATATAGGTTAACTGCATTTCATTTCCCAATAATTCCAATCTCATTATCATATAATTTTGTATTTAAAACATTTTCATTGGACAACATCAATTTTTTTTTTTTTAAGATTTTTATTTTTCGATAAAACCCTGGAGCGGGACTACTTTTACGTTTCTCGGGTAAACAAAGAAGCATCAACATTTTAAAGGTCGGTTTAACAATATGCGAACTTGAATGAAGTTCACAACGGTTCCACGCTTATTTGACTTTTTGTTAGATTTGTGCACGATTTGACATTCTTTACACATGCATAAAGACCAGAAAAAATGAATCCTATAATAAAAATATTAGCAGCTTAACAGAGCTAAAAAGGACAGTTTGCATTTCATTGGTTGCATAATTTTGATTCGCTAATGAGACGTTGCATTGTCATTAGGTCCATGTGAGGTTTGCAGTAAGTTACTATACAAATGTATGGACTTATTCAGTATGTTGATGTAGTTTATTTTTTAAATATCAAAATGAAAATATGCTGTAATAATTGCTGTAATAATTTTATCTAAAATAGATGGAAAATATAATGTAAATATAGGGATTAAAAGCAGAATTTGGAGTTTTCATCAAGTGATGAAAAACTAATGCTTATGTTGCCGAGAATCCCTTTATGCAAAAAGAAGACCCATTCTGTGGTATGCAATGATTATGTATATATGTTCTTGTCTAGATATTCAAATTACTGTTTAATATGATTTATAGACAAACTTGTTATAGAAGTTGCCATTTATTACATAATCTTTGATTTTTCAAGCCAGATTTTTTTTTATTTTTCAGCCCTTTTTTTTCCATGGAAATCTAAATTTTGCCGCGGATTTCCATCTGCATTGCATTTTGCCGCGGAATTCCACGGACACCCCAATACTCCATGGCATTCCAGCCATGGAAAGCCGTGGCTTTCCGAAAGCCGGGTTTCCACGGAAACTGAAATTTCCGTGGCAAACGTAAGTTTTCCATGGCATTCCTTTTTTTCTTCAAATTTTTTTAATTGTAATTGGAAAAGTTGATAGTCCGAATACTCCGTGGCATATTTTTCCATGGATTTCCATGGCACACCGTGGAATACCATGGAATATCTATAGACGGGTAATTTGGTTCAAGAACATGCTAGTAATAATATAATTCATATATACACACATTTTCTACTGTCAATAAATAAGGGATTTTCAAACTTTTGCAATGTTTCATGTAGTACAGGCCAGAAGGATCAAGTCCCATTTTTGTGTTTTATTATGTTTTATAAAGAATACCAGAAAGAGCAAAACAAAATGAAGCAGATTTTGCTAAATAAATAGAACTCTAAATGTACAATTTTTGTCAAAATGATTGAAAACTCGTATTGACAGACCTACATAATATCTATCCTATTCTCCACGTTTAGAGCTCAACTACAAACACTAATACTTAAGTTAACAAATCTATAGTACTGATTCAAATGTAAACTGTTAACAACAATAAAACGTGCAGCTAAATTAATGTCCAACAATAAGGACAATTGTAATAAAGACATTGATATACCAACATCTTTCAGATCATATAATTTGGCTGCATGTTTCCCCTATCACTAATTAACTCACAAACCACCGTTACTCTCAATGGACACCAACGGTTTCCTGCGCTGGCATGTCGACTTCCGAAGATGGATACGGCTGAGAGGAAAAAGTCAATTTCTTACTGGCAGGCTGTTGATGAACACATTGGCTTATATGGAATATTGTGCTGATAGGTTCTGCAAATGGGAACTTTGCTTTATAAGTGTCAATTTAGCAGGTAAGTCCTTGCTTGTAGACTTTCTTGATGGAAACTGTCCTAAATTTGATCTAATGCTGACTGAGGGATGAAGCACAATGTGACAATCAATTGAATGTACACTCACTTTTTTTTATGACAACTCTGTAAATTTATGGCAAGTTAGACAATGTGAATCATTATACAGTTTCAATATGCACTTAACAACCATTTTACTGACAAACATATTTCTTCAGAGTCAAAATACAGATCTGCCTTTCAAAATGGAACTCACACAACAAAGTTCAGCTCTGCATGGCAATTTCACTCAAAACCCCTTGATAATGTTTGCAGCTGTTGCTTTTATATACGGCCATAAGTGGTGGTGTTACTTTTTTTCTAAGTTTTAAAACTTATGGTATTTATTTATCATATTCATTGAGAAGCAAGTCCTTTAAGATTGGATATATCACACTCAATGGCATGGAGAGTGGTTTGAATGTGGTTTAACATCAGGATGAAACTGGAATACCGTGGGTCTGGACAAACAGCCACAGGATTCTCGTAGGATGTGAATGGAACCGTGATAGCATTGCTCCAGTAACACTATCCAAGCACACAAATCTACTTTTTTCACAATTTTTTCATTTTTAATTTGTTGAACAAGATGAAAGAGCTACAATCTGATATGCACTGGCCACAAATTTGTAAACCAAAGTGAATGAGACAGGTAAGACTGTGCTGTCAACTAGTGTTTACTATTTATTTTTTGTGTGCTTTTTTGTCTCACGTCTTGCTCATTTTTTTTCATTATCATCTCTATTTCCTATTTTATTACAAGATTTCTTTATTCCCTCACTTTCATATGCATTCTAAGAAGTCTCCTTTAGTAGCCTGAGGCTGTGATGCTCCCGTAACAGAGAGGTGGTATCCCACGACATCTCGTACACTGGACTGGAAAGTTGGTCCGATTTTCTTCACCTCTTGCTCATGTATGGCTGCCTGCTAGCTGACACTCTGTAAATCAAAACAAAAAGTGATCCCTTTGTGTCATCCCTGCTAACACCAAGTGACAAAGGAAGGGACACAACTATGTCAAAATTCATGCAAAGGGTGTGTACTCTTGCCTGACTCCCGACACAGGTATAATTTCATGTATGAAGTTTGATGGACATCCACTGAGAATAAGTGGAGATAATAGCAACCTAAAACAAGAGGGCCATGATGGCCCTGAATCGCTCACCTGAGTACCATTGCTTCAACTGATGTCAAGGTTTTTAAACAGACAAGGATTCTGATATAACTTAATCTAAAACATTTTACCCCTGACAATACTACACACCAAATATCTAAGCAATGGGCTATATGGTTTCAGAGAAGACTTGGGCGCAGGGTCATTTATCACCGTAGGGCCAAGACTTTGAAAATCTTTGTAATGAACCATTAGATGCTACTACATACCAAAAATCTTAGCTCTAGGCCTTATTGATTCATAGAAGAAGATTTTTTTAAGATTTTCCTATTTAACTCTATGTAAAACAAGTGACCCCAGGTGTGGGGTCATTTATCACCATTGGGCTATGATTTGTACAATCTTGGTAGTGGCCCATAAGATGATGCTACATACCAAATATCTAAGCTCTAGGCCTTATGGATTGATAGAAGAAGATTTTTTTAAGATTTTCCTATATAACTCTATGTAAAACAAGTGACCCCTGGGGCGGGGCCAATTTTGACCCCAGGGTCATAATTTGTACAATCCTGTTAGAGAGTCATAAGATCATGCTACATACCAAAAATCAAAAGGCTAGGCCTTGTGGTTTCAGAGAAGAAGATTTTTTAAATTTTCATTTTTAAAATCTATTTTTAGCTCCTGTGACCTAATTATGCAATGGACCAGAACCATTTATACAAATTTAGTAGAGCTTCATCTAAGGAACATTCCTGCAAAATATTTTTCAAATTGGCCTAGCCTTTTAGGAGGAGATGTTGTTTGAAGCAATTGTTGACGCCGGACGCACGCACGCACGCACGCACGGACGACGGACGCCGGACAAAAGGCGATCAGAAAAGCTCACCTTGAGCACGTTGTGCTCATGTGAGCTAAAAAAACTTACATAATTTTCCAAGTCCAAAAGGGCCATAAACATACAAAAATACTTGGAATAGTTACTGTTCTTGTATCTATTGGTTGGTCTGATGATAGACGTGTTACATTTGTGGGACATCCAGTCATAAATAGTTAGATAATGGCATTGTTTAAGAAAGTCTATAGAGGGCCTTATCTATGAGAAAATACATAGCAGAACCATCCCACTTCAGTTTAAAATGAACATATTCTGAGTGCTTAATCAAGTGTGCCCCAGGACAGAGATTCAGATTGGATCGGCCCTTCGGTCCAAGGCCGATAAAAGCTACAGATGACCGGAAAAAATAAACTCAGTATGCCCATCGGGCCGATAAAAATACAGTTAATCAGACAATGTGACCGACAAATTTCTGTACTGGACGGTGAAATTTCGACAATTAACCCTTTACTTCATCTAGAGACTCATTCTGACGCATATACTTGTTACTTTATACAGACGCATTTTGACTCAAATACCCGTAACTTCATGGAGCTGTCGGTTTATAACAACATAAAAGTTCCTTATCGGCAAAAAAGACTAAATATCATTGTTGCTGTTGAAACTTTAATCATGTTAAAAATGTGTTTGTTCTGAAAATAATTACGTTAGAAATGAGTTTTGATACTTGGGGTCGCCGGTTTGTATGCGTGTTCATAGGACTCGTACGTTGTGAGAATTTCGACCACCGGAAAATCGATATTTTCCACAGTCTTTACGTATTCGTATGTTTCTTTTTCATAATTATATGATTCTTTAAAATTTAATACATATATCAATCAATAAAATCAGGAATATGACGAAATAAATAGAATGATGCATGTCAGGTTTTCCAGTGGAAAATTACCTATGCAAATTTATTCTTCTCGTGCTTTTTTTTTTTTAAACAATAGCGTCTGTCTATAAAAAGAACCAATAGAATTGTCAGATACCATAAATCACGTGCCATAAGATGTGGTCATTTGATTGTCTAAAAAAGTGTCGTTAAAACCGGAAATCGGCGAGTCTTCTAAGAAATAAACAGGCCGTTATAAAATGTCGGCAAGAAACTGTCAATGATGATTGAAAAACAAAGAGTAGATAAGGCATCAACGGATGTCGATCTATTATTGGGGGAATAAAAAATATATACTTGTAACTGATTTGTCAGCAACTTTCAAATTAGAACGCATTTATAAGAACACGACTGTCGCAGAATGGAAATCATTCTGACGAGTCTGATTTTTCAGATTTTGCTGAATTCGCCTTAGAATTTGATTAGATAGAAAGTCATATAAATTACAGTTCTATGTTTATTCAATTTGATAAACAATCAAAATATCCTTATATGTCCAATCTTTCTCTCACTCATCATCTTCAAAATCCCAGAAATATGAATGAACTCACATTTCCATTTAAAGTTAAATAATTTATTATTACATGCTGTTTTCTTGAGTCAATAAAATTGAAAAGATATATAGGCCTATACATGTATATATTTGCTTTTATTTGTAAGATTTTTTATGCTTAAGGGTTGGGTGGGTTCTCTTTTGTGACACTAATTTCATGCTGAAGAAATGCATCCCTCCAGATACTAACTTGAATAACAATTCTTTATTTCATTCCTATATGAGTGAACAAGGTATCAAAAGATAGTCATAACAACATATTTACCTAGGAAATTATTTAACTGACTGAAGTTCTGAAACAATATTGAATGATATATTTCAAAGCAAAAAAATATGAATAAATAAAGTAAACTTGAAAGTGTCATTAATGTCATAAATCATTTTGCTGTAACAAATTTGTCCGAAGTTTTTCTTGTAATTTAGGACAAATGACTTAAAAAAAACTGACCATTTAGGACAACTGTCCTAAGGAAAGTGGGTCCAATCTGAATCACTGCAGGAGAAAGAAAATGAAATAAAAATAAAGAGAAACAAGAGCCATGCTGACATGGCCATCCCCCGCCGAACGCTTGCTCTTTTGAAGATGTATTGGAGAGTAGAATATTTCATTTTTCAAAGAAAATTTTTGGTAATGAAGACTGATGTTTAAAGTGATTAAAGATATGAAACCCATGTGAAGACCTACTAATTCCTCTATTTTGAGGTCTACAGGTAAAATGTCAAGGTCACTGTGATAAAAATTAAGCCTGAAAAATAACAAAGGGCAATAACCAAAACATTATGAAAGGTAGAGTTATCATTCTTGTGCACTGCACTCCTCCTCAATGAGATCTATTCACCTATGAAGTTTCAAGTTGATATCTCAAATACTTTTTTACTTATGCTCCAGACAAAAATTAAGCCTGAAAAATAACAAAGGGCAATAACTCAAAAATTATGAAAGGTAGAGTTATCATTCTTGTGCACTGCACTCCTCCTCAATGAGATCTATCCACCTATGAAGTATCAAGTTGATTCCTCAAATACTTTTTGAGTTATGCTCCAGACAAAAATGTTGGACGGAAGGACGGACAAAAACTATAACCATATCCCCCGCCGCCTTTCGGCGGGGGCTAATAACTTGAAAAAGAGTCAGTTAAAAGTTAGTTCTTGGAAACTGCACTACCACTAATATGTACATATATCAACTTCATGCGCAGATCCAGGGGGGGGACTGGACCTTTCCCTACCCCGAGATTTGGCTATTAAGCCTAAAATATGTATAAAAGAGGGGGGAAAGGGGTATGAACCCCCAGGAGTTGGCTATGAAGCTTAAAACTCCAATAACAGTGTTTTTACATTAAATCACAGCCCGACTCCCCCCTCCCTCCACGTCCTGTGATTTTCAGAGGTGGCTCCCCCAATCTGACTAAAGTACACGACCTTCCTACGGTAAGATCTGAAGACGACCCATTTGAATTGTTCTCCTATGAGACTGGTTTTCCAGTAAAATCTATTTATATCTCAGCCAATCAGATAACGTCTTTTAAAGGATGTATAATTTATACATGATTGATTGAAAATGAAATATGCAATTTGTCATTTGCTGTTCATGTAAAATAAAAAATAATGTAAATAAAACAATTAAAACATATCTTGGTTTATTCCTTGATGAATGTATCGATATTTAGCCCCTTTCCGGTAATTACGGTACTTTTTGCTCTTACTGCAGTGCTACAGAACATGTTTTTCAGTCCCTGTTGATGGCTAGCGTTCATTTTTGGACTAAAACATTCTGCTATATTCTCAATGAAATCCTCAAAGGATTTACAAAGAAAGGTAAAGTATGTTTTGATGAACTAGTTTATTACAATGAACTGTATTTTATTATGAGTTTAATTTAGATTTTTGACAATCAACATTCATGTTTAGGGCAATTTTACGCGCAACATTTACATCGCAAATTTATTCATTAAAATTTAAACAATATGTGGTTGTAATAGTTTGATCGACACCCAAAAATTAAATATATACTTTATCATCTCATGAAAGATTCAGATTTTTATCGACAGGTTTTTTTTTCCTTCCTGGGGGAAGCCACCTGAATTTTAGGGGAAAAAAAGGAGTTGATGTTCATGCAAACTGTACTTACTAAATACAGGTATCTACCATGGATGAACTTTGTTTGATCAGTTTATGATATAATGTCAGGAAAGCCAAAAGGTTAAATATTGTATAACATTACAAGGACCAATGGTGAATAGATATTGGTTGAAAAGTAAACAACACAGTTACAGATTTGACATCTTCATTGTCATTTCGGAAAACTTAATTGTCTTTATATACTGGTTTAATATATGCATTTGCTATACTTGAACTGTCAAAGACATATTCAATTTGTGCATAATATTTAAATAAAAAAAAAAAAAAAAAAATACATGGAAACAAGTAACTGGTGTTGTATGCAACACATAAAGTCCCCTACCGGCTCCACCTTCACTCAATATGGTAATCAATCCCATTTTTTGCCATATTTTCACTATTTCCGTTACCATAGCAACCACAATTTTAGTCGAAGAACAAAAATAAAATGACGTGCATAATCTACACATTGCCATCTAGTCATATAACAAGTTTCATCAAGTTTGCTTGCTTAGTTATCACGGGATCCCATTTTTTGCCATATTTTCACTATTTCCGTTACCATAGCAACCATAATTTTAGTCGAAGAACAAAAATAAAATGACGTGCATAATCTACACATTGCCATCTAGTCATATAGCAAGTTTCATCAAGTTAGCTTGCTTAGTTATCGCGGGATACCATTTTTGCCATATTTTCACTATTTCCGTTACCGTAGCAACCACAATTTTAGATGAAGAACAAAAATAAAATGACGTGCATAATCTACACATTGCCATCTAGTCATATACCAAGTTTCATCAAGTTAGCTTGCTTAGTTATTAAGTTATCGCGGGATCCAGATTTGAGCGGACAGACGGACAGACAGACGGACAGACGGACGGACGGACAGACGGAGGGCAAACCTATAGTCCCCTCCGGTGTGAACACCGGTAGGAGACTAATAAAAACAATACAAATACTGTCATATAATTCTAAATGAAAATTAAATGAATTTAATTGACATTTAGTTTTATAAATAAATTCTAAAAAATATTTCATTCAATTGTCAAATAAAATAGTTCATTCAAATTTTTGAGAATAGGTATATTAATATTTTGATACATCAATTACCAAACATAAAAGAAAAAAAAAAAGGAAAAATTATGGAAATATAATAAATTAAAAAAAAAAAAAAAAAAAAAAATGGGTACGTTATATATAATTGGGTACGTTTAAGTTTGGATATGTTTTGACTCGCTCCATTAGCGATTAGTGTCGAGTCATTTATACACATTGGTACATCTATGCTATTTACCAGTTGAAATCTAGCTAGGTAAATCAATTAATCAATTTAAATCTTTTAAAAGAAACGGTAGTGATGAAACATTGCTGATGTTTTTCGCAAATGGCCGCCATTGTGATGATTGCGCAATTTTATAGCAATTCCAAATGCAGGTATAAACAAAAGTCGGTAGAGAGTGTGACAAATATAAACAAGTTTTAAGCTGGCAATACCATCCGGGTATTCCACATCTTTGCATAATTAAGAAGCCCTAGAATGCTTGTTGATTGGATAATCCCACAGCAGGTGCTGGTTACGTAAAGTAGTATACAGTGTAGAGCGACCTGTATTTTTGTGCATTACGGAACTTTAAATAACCGCGGTACTAATTTACTGATTTCTTCTTCGTATGCGCCAAACACATTCGCCAATTTGAAGTGAATTTTTGGTTAAATTGTCGAAAAAATCGAACTTTCTTGGGTGGGGAAAAAAAACTCAAAGGGGAATTTATGCTTAGTTTGGGGGAAAAATGTCTTATTTTGCCGAGGGGAAGCCGCCGTTAAACGGCGGCTCATAAAGAAGGAAAAAAAACCCTGATCAAGAAACCTTTCAAACAATTTAAACACATCGTTTTTATAGTGCAAATGCAGACGACTTTGTAGGAATCAACATTGACAACAAGTTAGAGGATTATACAATAGATTCTGAACACTTTTTTATGTATTTAGATAGAAACAGTGGTAAAATTTTGATTTTTTTTCTTGCTAATTCAATACACAATCAAGTCCGTTAATCTGCTACTTGTGTCAAAATTGATTTCATCATGAATTTCTTACTTAAACTCAGTGACCCCGTGTATTGAAGGAGGGGTGTTTCAAAAGCGTATTCAACTGTTTCCAAATATGAACAAATTTCAAGGCAGCCAAACTCGTTAAATCTTATTTCATGGTTATTAAAATAATGACCCTCTTAATTAATATTTACTTAATTTCAAATTTGATAATTCATTCCATGATTTCTTGTCATCCTGTTTAGTGGAAAACTAATATTTTAAAGAAAACACTATTTGTTTCAGGCCAAAATCAAGGTTTTTGATGACAAAACCATGGTGTAATTTGTCACTGCAGTGACATTTTTAGGGTTAGTTAAAAATGAAAAGAAAAAAATGCACTGGTCAAGAAAAATGTATATAACAGTTCACATTCTGAACAATTACAAAAAATGTAAATAGCATAGAATGCATGCCTCTAAAAAGAATTTAGTTAGATAAACATTGTTTATGATAAAAAATACCATAAACAAAGTTCATCAAATGATATTCTTTTTAAAGGCATGCAAATGTATACTTTTTACTAAACAAAAGACATTAAGAAAACAAGAGGGCCATGATGGCCCTGAATCGCTCACCTGATTATAAATGAGCAACATATGTTGGATTTTTCATATTGACCTACTTTTTGACATCACATGACCCTCTTTCGAGCTTCACCAAGATTTACCCCAATTTATAAAGATTGGGCCAAAAATTGGCCTCAGTGTTAACAAGGTTTTTCTAAGATTTGACCTCATGACCTACTTTTTGACCCCACATGACCCAAATTCGAACTTGTCCAAGATTTTATGGAAACAAACATTCTGACTAAGTTTCATAAAGATTGGGCCAAAAATGTGGCCTCTAGAGTGTTAACAATGTTTTTCTAAGATTTGACCTCATGACTCACTTTTTGACCCAGCATTACCCAAATTCGAACTTGTCCAAGATTTTATGGAAACAAACATTCTGACCAAGTTTCATGAAGATTGGGCCAAAAATGTGGCCTCTAGAGTGTTAACAAGGTTTTTCTAAGATTTGACCTAATGACCTACTTTTTGACCCCACATGACCCAAATTCGAACTTGTCCAAGATTTTATGGAAACAGACGTTCTGAACAAGTTTCATGAAGATTGGTCCAAAAATGTGGCCTCTAGAGTGTTAACAAGGTTTTTCTAAGATTTGACCTCATGACCTACTTTTTGACCCCACATGACCCAATTTCAAACTTGTCCAAGATTTTATGGAAACAAACATTCTGACCAAGTTTCATGAAGATTGGCCAAAAAATATGACCTCTAGAGTGTTAACAAGGTCAAATTTTTGACGACGAACGATGCACGACGGACGCCGGGCGATCACAAAAGCTCACCTTGAGCACATTGTGCTCAGGTGAGCTAAAAATGAGGTGATCTTAAAAAAAAAGTCACAAGGCAATTGAACAAATTTGGAAAAACAATGTTTTTCATGTAAACTGAAAATATTTTCAACAAACATAACATTCATTACCAGTATATTGTTAAGATTTCTTTGTATTGGAAAGAAAAAAAATCAAATCAAATTTAAATGTACTGTACTCATATGATAAATTGTATTCTGTATTGGACAGAGATGATGTTTCAAATCAGCACCATTAAAACCACCTTTCATTAACAGTGACAAATGTGATGAAAACTTGAAACTAGTCATTGAATGATAATTGTGGAGAATAATATTTTAGAATATTACAAAAATATGAGTTATTTAACCTCATAGTGTTGAATTTGAAATTATGGTACATGTATTCTGCTTGGTTTTGAGTTAAAATTTCTGTCAAAAATTTGTTTGATGATTTGAGCATGTTATTATAACATTCATTAAATGAACATTGTTACTTTTTTCAGATTGCAGTTAGCAGACCTAGAATTGGAATAAAGGTGTCTCATTCCAAATTCAGATGTTGGTGGATGTTGGACTTGTTTAGTGAATATCATGCAATCTAATCTAGAATATCATTAAACAACTATAAAAGCATGTTGTGTTATAATTGTGTGTGTGTGATATAAATTATATATAAAATTTCTAAAAAAAATAAAATTAAAGTTGAACACATTGTCTTAAATATGTTTAAAAAGTAATTTGATCTGGCAATCACTCATCTAAACTATCGTGATTTCTTATGTATAAGAAATCTACACAATAAAAAAAAAGATAAATATAGATATTGAACACTTACAAAATTCTGCAAGCTACGATCTGATTGGCTGAGACAGAAATATCCAGAACACGAACGTCAACGGGTCGACCTCAGATCCTAATGTAGCGTGGTGTGTATATAGGAGATGACTTTAGTCAGATTGTGGCTCCCCCCACCCCACCCCCGACGTATGATGAATTTCATAGTTGGAACTGGACATGGTTAAATTCCTTCAATGGTTTGAGTTATTCTATACGGACAGACGGGAACAAGTTGCTCCCCCGATTTTTTATTATTATTATTATTATTTATATAGATCTATTTGTGTTCACTTGAATTGGGGAAATTTAAACATCATCTCAAATCGTTGATCAGTTAAAAAAGCTTATGTGCCGTCTTTAGCTCAACTATTCGAAGAATATGAGAGCTATTGTAGTCACCCTTGCGTCGGCGTCGGTGTTGCAGCTTTTGCTTAGTTTTGTATGCAAGTTACTATCAGCCTTATATCTCAATAACCATTTATGATATTGACTTGAAAGTTTATGAATATGTTTAGGGGCATCAGACAACCAAGGAAGATGACTCTTGATGGTGTATATTACAAATTATGGTCCCTTTTTTAACTTGGAAACTTTGGTTAAAGTTTTGCATGCAAGGTACTTTCATGCTTATATCTAAGTATCCAGGCCTGCAGTTGATTTGAAACATCTTTAATACAATTAGAGGTATCATGTTATCAAGGTAGATAACACTTGACGAAAAATATTACAAATTATGGCCCCTTTTTAAGTTAGAAATTTTGGGTGAAGTTTTGAATGCAATGAATTTCATGCTTTTATTTCAGTAACCAGGCATGGGTTTGATTTGAAACCTATTTAACAATGGTATCATACTATAGTGACAGAGAGTTTTCGACTAAATGCAGATTATGGCCACTTTTTGACTAAGACTTTTTGGTTAAAGTTTTGCATGCAAGTTACTGTCCAACTTATATCTCAGTAAATGTTCATGGTATTGTCTAGAAAGTTAAGGAATGTGTTCAGGGGCATAGGATAACTCCTGGACTGAATTTTATACAGTTATGGCCCCTTTTTATCTTGGATACTTGGTTAAAGTTTTGCATGCACAGTGTTATTATGCTTATGTCTATTAACTAGGCATGGGATACATTTTAGACGTCATAAACCTATTTTGGGGTATTCGAACATCAAGGTCTATCACTTTTGACTTATTATATACAGCGTTTATGAATGGCAAGAATTTAAATAAATTTCATTTGATTTACCAACAGGCATTTTGAATAGTCGAGCGTGCTGTCCTCTGACAGCTCTTCTTAAACGTTCCTACTTAAAACTTACCTCAAGCAAGATGGCATGTTCATTTTGTTCGAGTAGAATCTACGTTCCATTGCAACATTTGGAGACCCTACTTGGCTTAAAGAATTGTGGATTCATTGGTATCTAAACATGTTGGTTAAATTTTGATTACTGCCGTTTCGCTTACCAGAAAAGCATCTGTTGTCAGCATGTCTACTCTGCAATTTCGAGGATGAAGACTGAGCGTACCATGTGCAGTGTTTTCGCGGGAATCTGTGATCGAAAAATTCTCGAATATTATTCCAAAATTGTTATCGTCTACATAATGGGATAGGCGTAAAATTTAAGGAAGTCAAGTGGGTTACGGATAAAGTATTATTGTATTATACCGGTACTTTATAGTGATCAGATATCTGTCTATATATTTATTCCCGCTCATTGGTATATATTTAGGCATATTAAAATCCAGTGATTGTCAGGTTCCAAAGGTCTATTTTATTCCTGGAAGTTAAAAGAAGCATACCTAATTTAATTAAGACAAGAAGCCGAAACACACAACTGTAGAGATCAATATGGCAATTATGTATTAAACTGAAATTGAATTAAATTCACATTTAGTTTTATACATAAATTATCAAAAAATATGTTATCCAAAAATCTTAGACTGAGACGGTCAAAAAACCATGGGGCATTGCTGGCGGCATCCTCATGATCCCAGAAAGTCTTCTCTTGTTTTTATCTCTGAATTCCACCATCAAATTCTACGAGGCACCTAGGATGGTTCACAAGTACTCAGCGATACATTCCCTAATCTATGGGGATATTCTCACGATGGTGTTTCAAATTCGGTGAAACATTGAACGGACCATCCCGAAGCCTTATCAGTGCCATTTCTCATGGGACTTCCCCGTCTTTTTGGCTCAAACATCGGGAGCCATCGGGCGAAATTTTGTTTCCCCCCCCCCCCCCCCCCCCCAGTGGGACATAGGCATTAGATCATTGACCTTCAAATTCAAAAACTATAAATTGTATTTAAAACACACACACACAACGTATATTCACTTTTATCCCAAGATACCCTTCAGAATGCATCTCCATCATACTAAAAACAGTGTTTTTTCTGGACCTTGTTATTATTATTTTTATTTTGCATGTTTGTTTTTATACATATACGGGACATAATATGACATTAAAAATGTGCTAATGTTGATATGGTTACGACCGTGATTATACAAGTCAAAGTGGGTTTTCACCTGCCAGTAATACCCGAAAGGGGAGTTTGTGCAGTATATATAGATAGATAGATACAACATTGGGCTTACTGGAATTAAAGTTTGATTGTCATTTATTAAATCACCATGATTGCCTCCCTTAGGCGAAACCGGATTTGCGGCGTGATTAGAAACATGCATGGAGGTTACTGTACGACGGGCGAAAGTTCTGCAATTTTATTCTTCAATCAGCGTGAAACCGCCAACGGCCTTAAAATAAATAACCGAAGTATAGAATAGAGGCAATGGTCTGACCAATGAAAAGTTGTACAAAGTGCACGTGAACCTTGCTTTGCTTTCAATCGGGACTCTTTATACACATCGATATGTGTTTGTTCAACAACATTCGAACAAACATTTGGGGCGGGCATATGTCCGAGACGCATGCGCAAGAGGACAGGAGGGAAAATTCTAGCTCTCACTAAAATTCAATTAATTATTAGTTTAATTAGAAAAAAAAAAATTACTTAAATACTTTTTTCTTGAATATAAACATATTTTTGGCATAACTTTATGATAAAAAACATTTTTTTGTAGGGTTACTTCGTCTGGTAAGTCTTGAACTAACCCATCATCACCTCTGAATACTCGATCGTAGCACGGACGCCATACTGATTTCATTTATTATTCTTTGAAAAACCAATTTGGATTATACATTTATTAACTTAAATACCTTGTTGATAGAATTACAGCTCCTATTTCTATACCTCCAGCAGTGTTTCAATCTGTCTGTTCACATTTAACCCATCACTTTAAGTAAGTAAACCAGCCATAATTACATCGTCCCAGTGTCTATTCGACCCTTTTTCTAAATAAACAATCTGTGCAGCTGGTGGAGTCAGTGCGGGTTTTTCCGCGCTATACTTAGCCACTGTACAATACTCATCTCAATAAATAAAGATTATCAAATACAAAAACAGAAACGTCTTACCATATATCTGCTAATAAATACAAGTCAGTGTAGGCTTCTGCACTATACTCAACCACTATACTTGACACAATCAACTAACGGATTAGTAGTTTTATAGAACAAAAAGACAAAATGTTTGACTTTATACCTCATTCTACTTTTACATGTAGTGACAAGCAACAATAAAGAAACAACAAAATCTGAAAAACATAAAAAATATGCTGAACAACCTAATCAATAGTAAAATGAACAGCACCGGCAGAAGACCAATATCACTACCAATACAAAGTAAGAGAAAAACAACATTCTGCTTCTAGCTCTGGTTCTGGCAGGGACATAGAAACTTAACCCAGGACCATGCAACAGACCAACCACATACCCTTGCGGGTTATGCGAGATACCTGTTACATGGGATTGCCAAGGGGTCTGCTGTGACGGATGTGACATAGGCACCATAAATCTTGCATTGAACTAGTACACAAGACTATGAATTATTAGAAAGAATCAAATATCCAGTGGCTATGCTGCAAATGTGACAGTATAAATGTTTCAACTTTCACCTTTAGAAGCTATGAAATAGAACACCCAAATATATTCGAGCCGTTAAAAGACATAGACTCAACAATGGACTCCATAACATCTGCCTTCAGTCCACTAAAGACTAGTAGCCCAAAACATAAAAATTCAGTAAAAAACAATCCAGAAGTAAGTATCAACTCGACCAAGTCACATCCAAACAGCAACCTATATGAAGCCCCAGCCAAGAAAAACCTCAGAATTATGACAATAAACTGCCGTAGCATCAAGGACAAAAAACAAGAATTTGAAACAGCTGTGCACTACCTTAAACCTGACATCATATGTGCAACTGAATCATGGCTAAAAGGAGTAAAACCTGGTGAAAATCCTACCCCTGACGCAATTAAAATCAAGCGAGATTTTCCCTACAAACTACAATGTATACAAAATGACAGAGGAACCCTAGGGGGGGAGTATCATATTATAAAAAATCAATAACATCAGTAGAACAGACCTCCCTCATCACAGACTGTGAAATTGAATGGGTTAAAATAAAAACAAAAAACAACAAAGACCTCCTTGGGATCATTCTACATGCCACAATCGAGAACAAAAACACTTGGAAGAATTAAAAAAATCCTTGGAAATAGCAGATACCAATAAGAACTTAAACATCAACTAACATGGGATTTTAATTGTCCCAACATACAGTAGGAGACCTCAACAGCAACTGGACCAGAAAGAGAAATACAACAAGGGCTAGTAGACTTGATGAATTCTAACAATTTAACCCAAATCCACAATAAACCTACAAGAGAAAACAACTTATTGGACCTGGTTTTCGTCTCAAACCCAAATATGACAAAATCCTCAGTAAACGTACCAGGAATCTCAGACCATGACATAATAATATCAGATTTTGAAACAAAGGTGCATCACCAAAAGACAAAACCTAGAAAATGTTATCTATACAAAAAAGCAGACTGGAAATGAAATAAAAAAGGATCTTATAAAACTGAATGAGAAAATAGAAAATCAAAAAAATGAAGACAAAAATGTTCAAAAACTATGGAACACTTTTAAAAGAACTCCTTGCAAGTAACCATGGACAAAAACATACCACAAAAAGAAATAAGATCTGGAAACAACATCCCCTGGATCAGGAGAAAAGAAAAGAAAATTATCAAAAGAAACAAAGACTTTACAACCAAGCAAAGAAAACAAATAACTGACCAGCTACAGAAAATTCCAAAAAGAATGTAAGAGAGAACTAAGAAGATCTGAATGGAACTATATAAATACAAACATCTTAGAAGGACTAAAAGACAAAAACACAAAACCTTTCTGGAAGTATGTCAAATCTAAAAGACAAGAATCAACCGAATAGCCCCACTCAAAAGAGGAAACAGCCTAATAACAATAGCAAAGAAAAAGCTGAAGAACTACTCAAACAATTTAAATCTGTCTTCACAAAACCAACGAACAAAGAATTACCAGAAATGAAAAAAAAAGTGAAGAAAAACATCAAACCAATAAAAATTGAACAGAAAGGACTTGAGAAGCTACTATCAAAAATAAATCCATCAAAGGGCTTCTGGCCCAGATAACATTCCTAATAGAATACTAAAAGAATGCTCAAAAAGAACTAGCCCCAATCCTGAAAATAATCCTACAGTGCTCAATAGACACAGGAGAATTACCAAAAGACTGGAGAGATGCAAACATCTCAAGCATCTTCAAAAAAGGCAACAAACACCTGCCAGAAAACTACAGACCTGTCTCACTAACCTCAGTCATATGCAAAACTCTTGAACATATAATTTGTAGACACATACTTAACCACCTGGAAGAAAACAAAATACTGACAAACTTAAATCATGGATTTAGGTCTGGGTACTCCTGCGAAACACAACTGATCACAACTTTAAAGACTTCCTACTAGATCACGACAAAGGTCAAAAAATAGATTTGCCATAATTAGACTTTTCAAAAGCCTTTGATACAGTACCACATGACAAACTCCTACACAAACTTGACAGCTATGGAATTAAGGAAGTCTTCACACTTGGTTAACAAATTTCCTAACAAATAGAACAATGAAAACAATAGTAGAAGGCGAAAAATCAAGCGAAACAACAGTAGACTATGGATACCCCAAGGCACAGTACTAGGGCCAATCCTATCTTGGCCACATAAATGACCTGCCAGAATGTGTAAAATCCTCCGTCAGACTATTTGCAGATGACTGCCTACTATATAGAATGATAAAATCAGAACAAGATCACATCCAATTACAACAGGACCTAAATAGCCTAGAAACATGGGCAACAAACTGGGCATGAAATTCAACGCGAAAAAATGCTATATCATGTCAATCAACAAAAAACCAATAGATTTTATCAACTGAATAACCACATAATGCAGGAAGTACAAAATAATCCCTATCTTGGACTACAAATCTCAAATGAATTAAAATGGAATATACATATCAACAAGGTATGCAAAAAAGCAAATTCAACTTTAGGCTTTTTAAGAAGGAATCTCAGAAATGTACCACAGACCTGTAGAAAAACAGCCTACATTACACTAGTAAGATCAATAATGGAATATGGGGCTACCATCTGGAACCCCTATCAGAAGACAACATAGACAAACTAGAAAGAATCCAAAACAGGGCAGTAAGATTCAATAAAAAGAGATTATACAAGCAGAACACCAGGGACAATATCAAAAATGAAACAAGAACTTGAACTAGAAACTTTACAAGACAGACGCCTAAGCCTCAGATTAATATTAATGTACAAGGTGGTTGAGGGGTTAGTTCCAGCACTGCCAACATCAGATTTTTGTGAAATTCACCAGACCTAAAAGGATAATAAAAACAAAAAAAATGTAATGGCTGCGAAACATCAAATATATTAGAAAAAAAGCATTTGCAAAAATTCAAAGGGTCTGGAAATACCATCATCAAACTCTAAACAATATGAAAATTCATTCTTTGTGGACACTGTGATTCACTGGAATCATCTCCCTGATAATATAGTGCATGCTGGCTCTCTTGAGGCATTCAAAAATGCCTTAAAGAGCCACCGCCAATAGTGCGGAGCTCTTCTTCCGTTGTGTAAAACCCAGTATTGGGATCTACAACGTATTTGTTTCAGATTCAGATTCAGATGTCTGTTTTGCTATTTTGTAAGACCTTCGCAAACCCATCATACACATTATCTCACGTTGTTTACCAGTGCGAAGAACGCACGTAAAGTTGCTGTACTAAAGCAGCGTATGTACAGTCGCCTTCTGCGAGGGGAGCGTCAGGAATGCTTTCGTTAGCAGTTTATAGATTATACCTCACCTACTTAGTTATGAATGGACGGAGCGAACTCAAAACAGATTGCGCAATTTTGTTATTTTTCTACACATTTCTAAGTAATGTGATTGAGCCACAAATCTAGGAAGATTAGAATGAGTTATGTGAGCAAATTTGTGTCTTTCAGAGGTGATGGACAAAACAATATAACGGGAATTTAAAAGGAGGTAAACACAAATGTAGTCAAAGCCGAGTTTAAAGGAGGCAAAAACAACTGTCCTGCTGAAATTAGATCGAAAAGATTAGGATTTCTTTTCATTATTAATTCTGTCATTTATCATTGTTAATTAATTGTCCACATAATATTATATAGGACAACTTTGCCACTCAAAGATATCATATTAATTTCTATAACAACAAAATTACAGACAATTTGTCCACATTGTGTACCCTTAATTTGTGAAATCGTTCTACTTTTGGTTTGGCGATATCCCGTACGGCAGAGGCATAACAACATACCAAAAATAGCATGTGGCGCTGAGCGGCACATTGATGAGGCTAAGACAATGTTGTCTATTTTACTGCGAGTAGTTTATTTCTGCTATTATGCGGATGAACACAAAACCATAGAAATTAGTATAGGGTGGTTTCCGGCGGTATCGCGGGTTCTCTGGTATCGCGGTATTGTCATTTTGTTAGAAAGACTTTGCCGATCGCCACTTAGTTGACACCATTTTGTAAACAGGAAATTACGATTTTAATTGAAATAAACAAAGTAATATTGTCTCCATAAATGGTAAGAAAAATGCAAATTTCTTGCAGTATACCGACCTTCAACCATCACGCTTATGCTTATCACCCTATGTCTGCTAAAAACTGTTTTATAGAACAATTAAAGAATTAAAAGACTCGACAAATGCTAGATCCGTCTGCTGTACTGTTTTAATGAATGATGATTGTTTTGATCACGTAATGACACCTGTAGGTGGAGCCAGTGGCCTTTTTTAAAGAAATGCCGCAATACCAGAGAATCGTGGGATTTCTTATGTAGGACAAACATGGCGAACAATAACATTTTTTAAAATATTATTAGAAAGGCTGAAAAAAATTAAATTGTTTTCACATTATGGTACAAAGAGGTGGAATAACAGTGACAATATAGAAATAAATTTCAGATAAGACTTCACTGATATTTTATTCCCGTTTATAAATGTTAGTACCAAGATAAGAGAGAACACCATCCTACATAGAAATTAGTTCAGTTGAAAAAAATGCAGTATAAATCTCCTCACTCTGGCTTATGAAAGTTTCATAAATTAAATGATTAATACTGTTCTTCATTTAATATGCAGTGATTTTTGTGTCAAGAGTCTGTTTATCGCTAGCAGCAAAACTGTATCAATAGACCAAATCCCGGTAACGGCTAGCAGACATAATTATTTTAGAATACAGATAAGTATAAAAATGTTGAATTAACTATTGCTAACTTGTAGAATCATGTGCTTTTTTTTTCTTAAATTTACCTTATTGTCATTATTACATATCTACAGGATTCCATTTATAGAAGTTTGATCCTTGGTCATCAGCTTGGGTCCAGACTGCCTTATTGCACGTTTCCCTCATCTAGCTGTGTCATATATTCAGACCTGGGTGTGAACGTACCCCACAAAGAATGGGGCAGACATGCACATTAATGCCTTCAGGAGGGTCGAGATCCATAGACCCCGCCCTGCTTCAGAGATTCGGGGGTCTATGGTAGGAGCTGTGGTGGGAGACTGCATAGGGGTGTATTTGAGAGGACAATGGCAGTGTACATTGGCAGCAAAAAGGTGTTAAATCTCATTGAAGAAATAGAAGCAGGTGAGTATCATTGGGACGGGGTCTAGTATTAGAATCTCATTGAAGAACTAGAAGCAGGTGAGTATCATTGGGACGGGGTCTAGTATTAGCAAACAGCTCTGTTGGTATAGCGCTCACTCTTTATGTGAGAAGTCTGTCCAATAAAAATTGAATAGTCACCAAATAATATGAAGCTATCACTGTATAGTTCTTCAGTAAGGACCATTCTTTTTAGGTTCTCTTCTTCAAATCTATAAAAACCTACATCTACGATAAAATTTCCACAATTATTTGATGAACCATGATCAGAGTTTATTAATGGATGAATTACCTTAAGTATTAGTGTTAGAATGATATGAGATAAACGTACCTATTTAACATAGTGTTAGAATGATATGAGCTAAATGTACCTCTTTAACATTAGTGTTAGAATGATATGAGATAATTGTACCTCTTTAACATAGTGTTAGAATGATATGAGATAATTGTACCTATTTAACATAGTGTTAGAATGATATGAGATAATTGTACCTCTTTAACATAGTGTTAGAATGATATGAGATAATTGTACCTCTTTAACATAGTGTTAGAATGATATGAGATAAATGTACCTCTTTAACATAGTGTTAGAATGATATGAGCTAATTGTACCTCTTTAACAAAATGTTAGAATGATATGAGCTAATTGTACCTCTTTAACAAAATGTTAGAATGATATGAGATAATTGTACCTCTTTAACAAAGTGATAGAATGATATGAGATAACTGTACCTCTTTTAACATAGTGTTAAATGAGATAACTGTACCTCTTTAACATTAGTGTTAGAATGATATGAGCTAATTGTTCCTCTTTAACATAGTGTTAGAATGATATGAGCTAAATGTACCTCTTTAACATGTGTTAAATTGATATGAGCTAAATGTACCTCTTTAATATGTGTTAAATTGATATGAGCTAATTGTACCTCTTTAACATTATGTTAGAATGATATGAGCTACCCAGATAGCAATAATATAAGGGACCCATATGGGTCCCATATGGTTTCCCATATGGGTCCCATATGGTTTCCCATATGGGCTACCCACATGGGACCCATGTCGAAAGTGCAACCTGTTTTGGCCTGGGTCCCTTATGGGCAGCCCACCAAGATCCAGTATGGGCCCCTCAAGGGTCCCACATGGGCAGCCCGCCTAGATTCTACATAGGCCCCATATGGGCTACCCACATGGGACCCATGTTGAAAGTGCCAACCTGTTTTGGCCTGGGTCCCATATGGGCAGTCCACCAAGATCCAATATGGGCCACTTAAGGGTCCCCATATTTGGACCCCATTTGCATGTAATAATGGCTCCATATCACTGCACTGTCTGAATGTGCAGTCAAATGTGGAAAACTGGTACCAATAGCTTCTAAAAAATTTGTCACTCCAAATAATATAACTGAGAATCAGAAAAAGGTCCGTCAAATACAAACATACAGTTTTATTTTCTTCTTAATTTTAATTAAAATTTTTCAATTTAATCACATGCTGAGAAAATACAAATGAAAAGTCGTAATTCATTAAAATACAATTTGAATACAAATGGATATTTTTTCCCATTTCAATGTGTAATTTAAAGTTTAAAATGATGTTTGATTTCCTAACCATAAACAATTTTTTGTGCAACAAAAACAAACACTTAAAGATTGCATATCTTTAACACTGCACAAAAACTCTATAACTATTATACAAAAACCAAACTTATGTAAAAAAAAAATAATTAGCATAACAAACTAGACAATAAATGCATCACAATCACACACAAACAACTATTATCCGTCTTAAGCTCTTAACCTTAAAGATTTGAAATATGAAATGACATTAAAATTTCCCAAAATAAAAAGGCTAACTGTAAGAGGATTACTTCACAGTACTATTTAAAATACTTAAATCAACCAAATCAAACGGGGTGGTGAAATATAATTATACAGACGGAAAGCTGACTACTTTTTCAGCCAAGTGATACATGGATATGTGAAAATATAAATTTATATAAAACAATAGATTTTTTGGCATAGCAGTTTAACAATGTGAAAAAATAACGGGTTAATTCTTATCAGCAATTCTCACGCACATACTAGTAGTTCCAATTCTCCACAAAATTGTTAGTTACAGAACAATTCCTTTAAAGCTTAATAAAAGAAAAAAATAGTATATGTTCTTAATTCAAAATTTACTTGTCTTAAAAAAAAATGTACTGATCTTCAAACTATTCAAAACTAATTCTAAACTATTCACTATGAATCTGTCCCCCACTTATGGAGAGTGTCTCCTGTTGGAATTCCACATTGAAGACTTGTCTGATTTTTTGTTACACTGTTTTCTTCCCCCCCCCCCTTCCCTGTCCAGTACCACCTGCCACCTTTTATAGACCTCGTACCGGTCTTCAGTGCTGGGGTTCTGAAGTTCAAAAGGTATAAAATATATCTTAAGAAAGAAAACCAAAACAATGTGGAACTGTTAAACTTCCTGAAACAAAAATTATAACGATGAAATAAAGAATATTATTTCTTTATGTTTCCACTGAACAAGCATTTTATAAATAAATCATAATGTAAGATTTTTATAGCTCAAACCTCTGGGTTCTTTTAGTCAACAAATCTTGCTTGTAAATGATATAAAATTGAATAATTCCAAGGCATTACTATGACTTCATACATTAAGACTTGCTAGAGTTTATTGCAGCAAAACTTACTGTAAAAATCACCATGATATGCATTTGGAAAAATGCAGCATCCCCTTCAGTCCAGTTATTTGAAGTTTACACCAGCCATTTCCATCAGAAAACTCCTCAATTTGAACTAAACAGGTTTGACAGATTCTATCAACAATTACACAAAGCGTATACATGATGAATCATCCATGTTTTTATATGTCAGAGATGGAATACCTTAATGTAGCTTCATGTATATCTGTAGCAGGCATACTTTGATCGGAATACAAGTGATTTATAACAGTGCTTTATGATACAGAAATAAATAAATAAAATGATAATAGAAACACAGATTTGTTGCAGGATTTGTTATCTTGTAGAATACCATATGGAATGTATACCAGAAAATTGCCCATTACAGTACTAACGTTATCATTATTATTTAACAATACAGCAAATAATGCAAAAAGTAACGTAACTTTTGATAGAAATTTTTGATCCTTTTGGGCCCAAACTAAAAAATTTTTAGCAGAGAAAGAAAATTCTAGACTTAGACACCTTTAAATTTAACCCACCGGTACAACAAAAACAATAAACAAGTCGAACTCAACTCGCGAAAATACTTACAAACCAATTCCTTATTCAAAAATCAGAATGATTTTCAATAAAAAGCAAGATTTAATTTTTAGAAGGCATCTTAATCAATGTTAACATACGTATTTCCGTTTTGAATAGGCTAATAAAAGTTCCTCTGGCCGTCACTCTGAAGAAAAGCTAATAGGTTAACATCGCGTTTGTTTTGTTGACCGTTGGTTTGAATATTGCGGTTAACCAGAAATATAGAGTGGGGCATGTGCAAACCTCTGTATCTGGGACCCATATGGGTCCCCCAAGTCGAACCTATATAGGCATACCAAGATACAGCCCATGTGGGTTCCCAAATGGGAAAGACAGCTCTATAAAGGGACCCACATGGGGCCCACATAGGCAAACCCAAAAGGCATCACAGAATACAGCCCATTGGGTCCGTATGGAGAAAAAATTTTTTTAATGGTTCCCACACTGTCGAACCCATATAGGCAAACCCCAATACAGCCCATATATGTCCCTTATGGGAAAAAATAAAATATAAAGGGACCCATATGGGCCCACAAGTCGAACCCATATAGGCATACCGAAACAGCCCATGTGGCCGTATGGGAAAGAAAGCCTCTATAACTTGGGACCCACATTGGTTCCACATAGGCAAACCTATATAGGCATACCCAGATACAGCCCATATGGGGCCCGGATGGGAAAAACCTATAAATGTGGGACCCACATGGGTCCCCCATCATCGAACCCATATTGGCATACCTAGATACAGCCCATATGGGTCCAGTATGTGATAAAAAAAACTCTATATATGGGACCCATATGGGTCCCACATAGTTGAACCCATATAGGCATACCCAGATACAGCCCATATGGGTCCCTTATGGGTGAAAAACTCTATATATGGGACCCACATGGGTCCCACATAGTTTAGCCAATATAGGCATACCCAGATACAACCCATATGGGTAAAAAACTCTACATATGGGACCCACATAGTGTTAAAATTCTATGAGATAAATGTACCTTTTTAACATAGTGTTAAAATGATATGAGATTAATGTACCTCTTTAACATAGTGTTAAAATGATATGAGATTAATGTACCTCTTTAACATAGTGTTAAAATGATAAAAAGCAAAATGTACCTCTTTAAACATAGTGTTTAGAATATAGAGCTAAATGTACCTCTTAACATAGGTTAGAATTATGAGAAAAAAGTACCCTTTAAACACTGAGTTAAAATGATATGAAAATTAATGTACCTTTAAACATAGAATATCACTTAAATAATTTTAACTTGTAAACTCATAATTTTTACTATAAAGAAAATTTAAACAATCATATTCCATGATCTATTCAAAACCAACAGCCATCCAGAGAAAAGAGGGTGAAGAAAGGAGTGCCAAGAAAATCAAAAACCTCTGGACTTTACAGATGACAGGCCATGGCTCAGAGGGGTGGCCAATCTTTGATCAAATACAACGGACTTAACACTACAGAATGGCAAAAAAGGTTCAAAAGATTTTGATGTCATCAATACAGAAGTAATAAAGATGTCATTCTTTGTTCCAATTTTGCATTGTGTATTCAAATGCATGATAATTGCATTCATTTTTTGAATGATAATATTGTAAATTCAGATAAATTATTAATGGAATGACTTAATTATGGCATTGTTTTTAATCCTTTTGTAACAAAGTAACTTTTTTTTTTTTTTTTTTTTTTTTTTTTTATTAAAGAAAATCATGATAATGTTTTATTTTTTTGGTCTATTGGTGTACATTTTGTGACTGATTCCCCACAGGGGAAAGGATCAGTCATGACCCATAAGGAATAAAGTACTGGTTCAACTCAGGAACTATAAGGGGGTATTGGCCTAATTGTAAGAAATTGTTTCCAAATGGACATTAAAAAAAAAAAAAAAAATTGCAACAGAAGAAATTTTCCTATTTTTCCTTACTGGTACCACAAATGTTCAGATTTGCATCATTTAAGTTTTTAGACATGTATATGTATATATTGTTTTTTTAAAGTTGAATTGACCAAATTGAATTAAATACAATTGTATAAGATATATATTCATTTTCTGTGATTTTGGCGATAGGATGATAAAAAATTTTAAAAAAAAAATCTCTCCTTCCTAGAAATTTGGAAAAATACCAGAAAATTATTCTATCTCTGTATTAGGTTTTCATCAGAGTACTTCAAGGGAAAAAAAGCGGGATATGGTCCATTTGTTAGGGACGGGGTTTTTTAGGACCTAAAAGAGAACAAAGCAAGGATGTTTTGGTCCTGCACGAAAAATTTAATGGTGAGGGTTTCCTATGGAAACTGAGGGGCAATGAGGATAGGACCAGCAGGAGTTCCTGTCAAGAAAAACATGGACTTTGACCAATTAGGGAAAGGCCCCTTTTTAAGGGGAAAAAAAATTCAAATAAATAAAAAGTGTTTGTAGGGTGTTGTCCTATGTTTGGTTGACCATTTTATATAAATCAATACATACATTATTATTTTTTATTTATGTAATTAAATAAATAACCCTTCTTAAATATAAAAAAAATTAGTTCAATTTCTTTTTTAAAAATTTTTTGGTAGTTCCATTTAAGAACAAATGCTTGGTTTAAAGCAATCAAGTCAAATACATAAAATGGTGATAGTCTTAGGACCAGTTTTCCAAGTATCCTGCATTATCCATGTATAATCCAGTCCCTGTGCGAAGAAATGACAAGGTCAAGAAGAGAAATGCCCTATTTCCAAGCGTTGCGATTACTGGGGCATTTATTTTTCCCCCTCAGTTCTTGGATTATCTCCATTTTACTGTACCATGTACAATTACTGTGACCCAGACGTAAATTTCCCGGACTTCACAGAGGAGATGACCCGCATCACTCACACCCACCACAATGGTATAAATAGGTGCCTACTGCAGTGCTATGCTGTTCACATAGCTCCCAGACAGAGAAGTTGGATATTGACGTTTTTCATAGACGCCCTTCTTGAAAAGATACGGCCGTTAGAGGAAGAGATGACAAAGGGAAAACCCATTTAAAAAAAGTGGAAAAGATGGGAGGTGAGAGGCTATTAAGGTCTTTGTAAGGAAATTAAAAAGAAGATTTTTTGCCTAAAGTTTGAACAATTACACTTCCATTTTTATCATTTATTAACCAGCAATGGTGGTTCAGTTATCAATGTTTATTGTTACAAATATCATATAATGATAGCAATAAATTCCCGAAAATTGCCAAAGTATGATATATTATTGCTTCTTATATTGATAACTTTAATAATTCCACCTAAAGCTCAAATGCTATTAAGTTCTGATATCTGAAAACACAACTCCAGACATTGTTAGATTTATATATGTGTAACAAAATGCATGCCTTTATTTGCTGAACAAAGAAATTGTACTTGTATTTGTTAACAACAGTATTAACTCCGCAGCAGTAAAAACCAAAGTAACAAAGACCTCTGCAGATGAACTTGCTTTTTGTTAAGACACTTGTATTTAATTTTCTTCATAGATATCATTTCACCAAGATGAATTATGAAAAAGCCCTTGGTGTTCTTTAGATGAGATACTTTTTACTCGACAATTCGTAGAATATGAGAGCTATTGTAGTCACCCTGGCGTCGGCGTTGGCGTTGCAGCTTTTTTGGGTTTAAAATTTTGCGTGCAAGTTACTACAACCTTATATCTCAATAACCATTTATGGTATTGACTTGAAAGTTTATAAATATGTTCAGGGCATCAGACAACCAAGGTAGATAACTCTTGACTGAATTTAATATGAATTATGGCCCCTTTTTAAACTTAGAAATTTTGTTAAAGTTTTGCATGCAAGCTACTATCTAGTTTGTATCTCAATAACCATTCATGGGATTGACTTGAAAGTTTTTTGAATATGTTAGGGGCATCATACAACCAAGGTAGATAACTCTTGATGGGAAAATATTACAAATTATGGCCCCTTTTTAACTTAGAAATTTTGGTTAAAGTTTGCATGC
>CM037782.1:71909862-71959862 GCA_021229015.1 Solen grandis
AAGTCTACACCTTAGACGATAAATGTCACTATTGTGACCCTGTAAAAGTATTCAAGTAGACTAACCCACACTCATTTTCCTTCAGATCACTTGACACCTAACTCAACCAAATGACTGTATAACAATGCCTGACACAACCTTCATAAAATCTGTTTGGGACTGGTAGTATCTTACCGTATATCCATCATTAAAAAAATTTGCCATGCATTCTGTGATATGTTTTCTCTCTTCCTCACTGGCCTCAAATGTGTTTAAGGCTTCTTCCCCAAACTCCCTGATCAGTGTGGCTGTCCTGTTCTCCCCTGGATTCACCATCCCCTGTTTAATCAGTCAAAAATATTACTCAACAAGAGCATCACAAAGCATGACAATATATGCTCGATGGTATTATAATGTGAACAAGGCTGGTATGTTATATGGTACAATACTGATGTCAATTACCTCACAGGAAGCCTAATCAATCAAAACCTTGGTAAGAAATTGAAATATTTTCGTTTGATGGCAACGCTGTTTGCGAATGCTAACAAAGGCCAAAAAAAATTTTCTTTCATATTCACAAATTGCTGACATGAGAAAAACACTTCAGTTTGACTTAAACATTGTTTGCTGATATATGACTATATCTACATTTACTTTTGAAAGTTTCAGATCATAGAGTGCAAAATCCAGCCTTTATGCACATCTACATATAAGGATAAGTATTGTTGGTAAGTTTGAACCAAATCCGTCTAGTAGTGGAGGAGGAGTTGTGTTCACAAGGTTCTGCTAACGGACAGACGGACGGACGACTGAGGGCGTATAAAAATGCATGTACATAAACTAGAGGAACATAGTGGCCCTTGATATATCTCCTCAGTACCCTTAACCTGAATAAAGCTTTATAGGTCACTTTAGATTTGACCTTGTGACCAACATCATCAAAAAGGAAGATTATACAAGGGAACCTCCTTCCTTCCTTGGAACCTGCCCCTCTCCTCTGGAGCTTTATATTTCAACAAATCAAATGTTTTAGCAATTATGGTAGAGGGCCATGAGGAGATTAATAGTGCAAATCAAAATTAAACAAGACAATGTTGATCTTGTTTTAGTGAAACTAATCTAAATTACTTCTGTACTTATTACATTGTTTGGAAAGTCATACTATTACTTATACATGTATGTTCGTTTTCAGTCTCTTTTCCTACAAATAAATTAGATACTTTTGCATAAGATATCTATGAATGTTTGAGTCATTTTCAATCTTGACACAACCTTCAAAGTATGTGACAAAGTATTTGTGATTTTTTTCTCAACTTTTGTGTATAGTTTCTGGTATCATTTACATTGGAGTTACAATCAACCGGTATATACAAAATATATATGAGCATGTATTGTAAGGTGGTCTGCAGGATGGTTCCCTGACCTACTGCAAATAAGACCCTCCATTATAGGCAATGTATTTCATAAATCAGATAAATTTGAATAATCACAGAAGAAAGCAACCCAAGGAATATCTGTTATTTTCTATTCTGGCAAGAAATTCTAGAGAAAATATTTATAAGGTTTTCTTTTTTTCCATTGCCATATCAAACAGATTCCTGCATCATTTTCTTTCAAACAAGAGGGCCATAAAGGCCCTAAATCGCTCACCTGAGTATAGGGTTACCCATCATCTGTACTAAAACATTTTTAAATCTGGCTAGTAGTTTTGAAGAAGATGTTTTTTAAAGTTTTCATAATTTTTTTTCTTTCCATTGCCATGGTAACCAGAGTCCCACATGGATTAAACTTATTTAAGCAACTTTTGTGAAGGTTCACCCAAGGAACATCCCTGCCAAGTTTAATCAAATTCTGTCCAGCGGTTTTAGAGGAGATGTCATTTAAAGCAAATTGTTGACGACGATGATGGACGATGGAAACAGGGTGGTCCTAATAGCTCACCATGAGCACGTTGTGCTAAGGTGAGCTAAAAATCTGAAAGGGCATCCTTTTTATGAATTTCATCAAAACTGGTCCAAGTGTTGAGAAGATGTTGTTGATGATGGACAAACAAAGACTAGTTACAATAGCTGAGAGCTCACCAAACCTGACTGATAGTTTATCAAACATGAATAAAAGTTGAGATATATTATCGAAACCTAACTGAGAGATAATGACCACAAACATTGACTTCAAATGTGCTCAATATCAATCTTAGATAAGTGAAATGAAAACGTTAGCATGTTTACAAACATGTATTACTTTTTATATGATTTATATATTAATTTTGATATTTCAAGAGCTATAACCCTGGCTCTTTAATCCAATTTCAGTCAAAATCCAACTTTACCAAGATATCAGTCAGATGGTTAGTAATATTTTCTCATATCAAGCTTCTTTTGAAGCTTATGAAATGAAGCTCTTAGGGTGTAAACAAACTAGATGTAGACTACCAGTAACAACAGACAAACAACTGATATCCTAGAATCTTTACAAGAAACATGTCCAATAATGCAAAACCAGGTTTTCAAATGTCGCTCCAGGCAACCAGACTACCGTTTATTTCCAACATACAGCATCACATATACAGATATCTATTTTCAGTAACAGTGAAATTGACCTTGACCCTATCAACCTGAAAATAAATCCTAATCTTCCTCTTTCCAAAGGTGTCAACCTATCATTTATACAAACTCTATCTCAATTCTAACACGAGATCAAAACTATTTTTAGTAACAGTGACCTTAACCTTGGCCCTATTAACCTATCTTTCTCTTCCCATAAGGGTGTCTATAAAACCTCACTTTTAAAAGAAGTTATTTGATGGAAACAAAACCCTTTTTTTTTTAAAAAACATTGAACAGTGACCTTGACCTTATTAACCTGAGCATCAATCCCAATCTTCCTCTCCTCCCATAAGGTATATATCTACCAAGTATGAAAACTGTATCTATTTTCTAACTGGAGATACTGGACGGAAATAGCCTGTTTGATGCACGCCCACCCAACAAATTATCACATTCTAATAACTAGGATTTTCGTTGAAAACCTTGTTAAAAATTTTCCAACCACCTTGAAGTCAGGGTGAGCTAATATTAAACCAAAGGATTACAATTAGCCGTACATAATTTGTCGCCTCAACCCTTTGCCTTTTTCATATGCCATTTTTTCCATCAGGCTGAAAGTATATCTTGGCCTGAACCATTTTTATAGTTTAACTTTAAAACTTTAGAAGCAAACAATATTCAACTTGATCAGCATGTAAGTTATGGTTAAAATAAATTTTATGATTTCATATTCACCAGTTTATCATTTTCACTAAATATTGCAAAGACTTTTGTACTTACTACTTATATTCAAGTTTCACAGATGATAAAAAAGTTTAATTCATCAAGAAAAGAAAGATCGATAAATGAAATATACGGTATCTTTTTTATGTGTTTTTTCTTGCAAGTCAAATATACCTGAAACTTGTATGATAGCATTTTTATCACAAAGATTAAATCCATTTATAAGAAGTTAAATGAAATTCAGTGTTCATTTCAGTGATATGATCCTGGGCTACATGACTCACCCCGGGCAAAGCCCACTCTCCGTTGTCTCTTCGCTGGACGGAGACAAACTGGAGGATGGGTTTCCCATCTGATCCCTTCACAATCTGATTGTTTTCATCCCTCTTCCACCTGTACAAGAGATGAATCATTAATCAATACTAGACATATAAAGTATGCAAAAGGTTAGTAGTCATAACAGCAAGTTGACACTCCATCTATTGGTAGACAAGGAGACTATAAAATGTCAATATCATTCTATCATTAATTAAATAATGCCAATTAGTTACATGAATTAATAAGCACTGACCTACAATTTACTCGACTCAGAGATTCATATTTGTTTTCCCTGAAAGCTTCCTTCTTGTGTCTGTATCACAAAGCTTCTTGCATTCAATATAACATCCTGATAGACCACAGACAGCCAAACCACGGACATGACAGACCAGACATGTCAGACCACAGACATGACATAACACACAGACATGTCAGACCACAGACATATCATATCACACAGGTCAGACCACACATGTCAGACCACACACATCAGGACAAACATATCAGACCACAGAAATATCAAACCATGGACATGACAGACCACAGATATGTCAGACCATAGCCAGAAAGACCAGACATGTCAGACCATAGATAAGACAGACCAGACATGTCAGACCATAGACAAGACAGACCAGACATGTCAGACCATAGACAAGACAGACCAGACATGTCAGACCATAGACAAGACAGACCACAGACAAGACAGACCACAGACTTGTCATACCATAGACAAGACAGACCACAGACTTGTCAGACCATAGACAAGATTGCCACAGATATGCAAGACCAGACTCAGGTAATTCTCAGTCTGAGCAGGCCTTACAGACTTTTTCTTCTCATGTACAGTTGGATTTTGTCTTTTTTGTACTGGTCACAAAGGTGATGTCCATGGTCATATGAAATTATTATACTGTCTAAACCTCACCTCTCTCTCTCCCCCCCCACTCTCTCCCTCTCTCTCCCTCTCCCTCTCTCTCTCTTTCATGTATCGAAGTTTTGATCTAACAAACTGCTCCTTGTTCAAATTTTTACTAACCTGGTGACAATGGGGTCCCCAGCATGGTTTGGCCCCCAGCGCCCTAAAGCCCCTCTTCCTGTGACCCCTGTGCGACCTTTCGGGTTCCTATAAATACAAAAATTTGGAATAGAACGGCCTGATTTTACTCACCTGACAAACCACTGCTCTTAAAGACTTCTTTTCTGAATTGACAGCTGTCTGCCATAACTGAACATGACCAAGAGACTATGGCCATAAACACTGTCTACAAGTTGAATCAAGATGACTGAATAACTGCTGAGGCTAGAGATTAAATGTTTAGTGAATCATATTTGAGGCTCAGAAAAACGTCTTTAAACTATATGTACCAAACTGTAGAATTAATGCAAATTTGTACATCATTATTTTCAAATTCAAAAATATGACAAAAATGGTTTAATTACATATTGATCATGTTCCGCTATCTGGCTAACTACAGTACAACATGCTTTACAAGTAAACACAGTCTGTACCGTCCAACAAAGGACTCTAAAGAGAATAGCAATTATGTATAACCTTATCAAGATTTGACACATTACTGCCATAAATAATTTATCAAAGTATTGCCTTTCAAGTGACTGTCTGTATGTCGTGTCTTACATCTTACATATATACATATCTAAGAACTGGATACATGGTTATCACAGCAGCGGCTGAATAAACCCGCTGATGTGGAACAATCAACTGTAATCTTGACTATCACACATAAGGACCTGTGCTGCTTTAATGATTTTGATTTATTTCAAACCAAAATCTCTCTGGTACAAGAAACAAAGCCATAAGTAGACTAGCAATGTAATTGATATGATAAATACACATACATGTACAGGTTAGAATTCTACCTAGCTTACTGAGCACTAAGTACTGGGTAATATTCAAATACTTAGGAAATATTGATCTTTAATAAAATAACAAAGTATTTCTTTTCTAAGCATTGTTTTTCGTATGATTGTAATTGTTAGGTTCCACTGTGCCTAAGAATGGCCCACCATACCTCATCTACACACAAAGCATGCCACTAAATCTTAGGAACCTCAGCATGGGCATACTAACAGCATGTTAACATTTTGCCAATATATGAGCCCCCAGAAGTCATTTGCAAAATGATATTTTTTATACTGTGCTCAAGATATTGTTTTTATTTACCGTATTTACTCGACTATAAGACGGGTTTTTTTGTGTCTGATCAGGGTTTAAAAGTTGGGGGGTCGTCTTATAGGCGAGGTCCACCAGTCTGGTAAAGTTTCCCCAACTTTAGTTGCCGTATGAATGAAGCTTTGTAGTGGTATGCAATTATGCAGCCGTATATTCTTCTCATTTTCAATTGTTAGATAAATATTAGAAATGAATTGCATGATATAAATGACTAAATATTATTGTAAGACTGTTTAATCAAAAGTTTTTTTGCACCAATATGAATTTATTGGAAGATTTTAAGCATTTTATCTTTTCTGCAAGCAGTTTCGGGGAAACACATGGTGCTCATTAGAACTGCTTGTTCATAAAATCTTCTCGTGACACCTCGACGTAAATAAAGCATTGAAATACACAAGATGTTTTCGTTATGATTTGTTTAATTTATGCTTTTTTTAATAAGTTAATTAACATTTACAATGAAAAAAAAAATGGTATTGATTAACAATCCAGAAAAATTGGTAAGAAAATAGGTGTAGTTTCACACTAACGGTTCTCACGGGCACCGTCAAAACCCGTACATACCAGACCGTACACAACCGTAACATTACAAGTTCTGAAAATGAAAATGAGTTGTTTTCGAGATTTATTATGAAAATTAATATTAAGGTAATGCATTTAATCAAGTTTGTTTCATTTTTTGTGATATTATTCCGAACTTAGCGAGATTTTCATGGTATACTTTAAAAAATTTCGGCGGTAAATTACCGTTCGTCGAACTGCATTTGAATGTTTTTACCCCGTCTTATAATCGGTTCAAAGCAAAATACTACAGATTTGGGGATTGGAAAGGGGGCCCCATCTTATAGGAGAATAGTCTTATAGTCAAGTAAATACGGTAATGCTTATCGGTGGATTATAGTGAAATATCAGTGAATTAAAAATGGTAATTTCATCGTTTCAAATAGTGAATATTTCCATTTTTATAATTTTCACTGTTTTGTAATGGGACTACTAAAAGACACTATCGTATTTCTTCAAGTTATTTCAATATTGATTTCTACATTGAAATAAAACTTCCTCAAGAAATATCTGAAAAACAAGTTGATCACACGCTTTTTTTGTGTTCATTTATTGGACTATTTTTTAGACCAATTAACAATTCCTGCAACTTTGGGAATTTTGGGCTCCCCACAGGTTATGAGTAACAATGTGTAAAGTGCTGCAGAAAGGCATTAAAATAAAAAAGGAAAATTGTTAGTTACAGTAGAATATTATTTTTAATTCATCTCATGAGTAGGAAATTCAATATTTTCACTTGTGGCTGTGCCACTCATGAAAATATATACTGATTTTCTTCCTCACTCAATTTAAAAATGATATTCCAATGAAACCAACGATTATCCTCTATGTTACATCTGCCCCATTTTTATTTCATCCAAAATATACTCACACAGATTTTTCCATGAATACCTATAGAAGTAGCAGATGAATTTATGATAAACTAGAGCTATCACTGAATGTGAATGATACCCCCACCAGGTACCCTTTAGTTTGGGATAGGAAAATGATTGTGAGGTACTTTAAGTAACATTAGCAAAACCCTTAGCCAATTACAGTACAGATTTTGGTGAATGTTGCAAGCAATTCAGAGCCATATCAGAGGACTCCTATAAGAGCTGTCTGATCAGGGTCTGTAGTCTTTGTCCATGTAATACTGCTAACAGTGAAGACCTTGATTTGAAGATTCTAAAGGAGTCCCCATATTTAGTTCAACACTGTTTGCATGAAGGATAAGTATTGCTGAGGAAATGGGATATTGTGAGACTGACCTTTTTTTTTAATATACTTAAATTTCGAAATGTCTAGCCTATATAGCTAATATAAACATGTAAAATGTGAAATCAATCCAATCAGGGGCAATAACTCTGTAATCCTTGAGCAAACTCTTGTGAAATTTCACATGCAACATTTGAAATCAATTGATGAAGAGATGTAGAAGTACTAAGGCACATTATGAGGTTTAGAAGAAAAATGTGTGCAATGGAGGTTCTTCATATAAAGCAATTCTTTTTTATACACTGCCAGAACTTTACAAGGAATATCTATGGAAGATTTCATGTCAATCTATTGAGCAGTTAAAGGGTTATGAGGGAAAATTAATTTGTCCTGATTTCGCGCAATGGACAGACAGACGGACGGACAAGGTGATTTCTATATAGCCCCCACCACACTGTAGTGTGGGTATAACAAGAGGGCCAAGATGGCCCTGTGTCGCTGACCTGAGTAAGATTGTTGTGTTAGGCATAATTACCAACAAGAGGGCCATGATGGCCCTGGATCGCTCACCTGAGTACCATTGCTACAACTGATTACAAGGTTTTTAAACAGACAAGAATTCTGATATAACTCAATCTTAAACATTTTAGCCCTGACAATACTACACACCAAATATATAAGCACTGGGCCTTATGGTTTGAGAGGAGAAGACTTAGTGCGGGGTCATTTATCTCCAAAGGGCCACCATTTTGAAAATCTTGATAATGAACCATTAGATGATGCTACATACCAAATATCTAAGCTCTAGGCCTAATGGATTCAAAGAAAAGATTTTTAAAGATTTTCCTATATAACTCTATGTAAAACAAGTGACCCCTGGTGCGGGGTCATTTATCACCATAGGGCTATGATTTGTACAATCTTGGTAATGAACCATAAGATGATGCTACATACCAAATATCTAAGCTCTAGGCCTAATGGATTCATAGAAGAAGATTTTTAAAGATTTTCCTATATAACTCTATGTAAAACAAGTGACCCCTGGTGCGGGGTCATTTATCATCGTAGGGCTATGATTTGTACAATCTTGGTAATGGCCCATAAGATGATGCTACATACCAAATATCTAAGCTCTAGGCCTAATGGATTCATAGAAGAAGATTTTTAAAGTTTTTTCTATATAACTCTATGTAAAACAAGTGACCCCTGGTGCGGGGTCATTTATCATCGTAGGGCTATGATTTGTACAATCTTGGTAATGGCCCATAAGATGATGCTACATACCAAATATCTAAGCTCTAGGCCTAATGGATTCATAGAAGAAGATTTTTAAAGTTTTTTCTATATAACTCTATGTAAAACAAGTGACCCCTATTGCGGGGGCATTTATCACCATTTGGCTATGATTTGAACAATCTTGGTAATGAACCATTAGATGATGCTACATATGAAATATCTAAGCTCTAGGCCTTATGGATTCATAGAAGAAGATTTTTAAATTTTTCCTATATAAATCATGTTAAACAAGTAACCCCTGGTGCGGGGGCATTTATCACCTAGGGCTATGATTTGAACAATCTTGGTAATGAACCATAAGATGATGCTTCATACCAAATATCTAATCTCTAGGCCTTATGGATTCATAGAAGAAGATTTTTAAACATTTTCCTATATAACTCATGTAAAACAAGTGACCCCTGGTGCGGGGGCATTTATCACCGTAGGGCTATGATTTGAACAATCTTGGTAATGAACCATTAGATGATGCTACATACCAAATATCTAAGCTCTAGGCCTAATGGATTCATAGAAGAAGATTTTTAAAGATTTTCCTATATAACTCTATGTAAAACAAGTGACCCCTGGTGTGGGGTCATTTATCACCGTAGGGCTATGATTTGTACAATCTTGGTAATGGCCCATAAGATGATGCTACATACCAAATATCTAAGCTCTAGGCCTTGCAGTTTTGCAGAAGAAGATTTTCAAAGTTTGCAATTTTAAAATCTATTTTTAGCTCCTGTGACCTACTTTTTTAACCAATCTGAATAATTTGTACAACTTTCATAGAGGGCATCATAAGGATGATTCCTGTGAAGTTTGGTCAAAATCCCTTCAGCGGTTCATGAGGAGATGTTGTTTAAAGCAAATTGTTGACGACGGACGCACGCACGCACGCACGCACGACGGACGACGGACGACGGACAAAAGGCGATCACAATAGCTCACCATGAGCACGTTGTGCTCAGGTGAGCTAAAAATAGGCATAAAGTCCAATTTACGTCAAGTTTTTTTATGATTTGACCTGGTAACCACTTTTTGACTCATCCATGATTTCAAGTAGACAAACATTCAGACTAAACATGAAGATTGAGCCAAATATGTGACATCTACAGTGTTCATTAACTCTTTCTAAGATTTGACCTAGTGATCTACTTTTTGACTCTACATGACTGTTTTGAACTCATCCAAGGTTTTATGAGGGCAAACATTCTGACCAAGTTACATGAAGGTTAGGCCAAAAATGTGGCTTCTACAGTGTTCACAAGGTTTTTCCGACAAAAATCAGTCACAAAAACTCATCCTGAGCACAAGTGCACAGGTGAGCTAAAAAAAGCTATGAAATTAACAAAGGGTAATTTATCTGAAAATATAAATGGGAGAGCAACTGTTTTTTGAAAATGTGTTTCATTTTAATGGAATTTATACATGTATGAGGGTTGTTTGATAAGATTTCAAAACCGTATTATTTCTCAAAGGATAGTATTTTTTATAATAATGCTGCCGCGGTAATGCTATATGGCGCGCTCCATAATTTTGACATAAGTTAATAGATAAAAGTGTCAATTAAAGCGTGTCCAAATGTCAGATTAAGGTGGGAATTTGTAACATCATATGAGTGGTCAACATCATTTCCTAAAAATTTAAATGACACAACTTGTTTATATCTGCCATTAATTACCCATCAATTATCTGCTGCCATCTAAAATAGTCTGATAGGTATGTGGTTATTCTTGGTCATTTTCATAAAAGCTTTGCATGGAGAAAAATGCAAACACATGCTTGTTTCCTAACAAGAGGGCCATGATGGCCCTGAATCGCTCACCTGAGTACCATTGCTTCAACTGATGTCAAGGTTTTTAACGACAAGGATTCTGATATAACTTAATCTAAGACATTTTACCCCTGACAATACTACACACCAAATATCTAAGCAATGGGCCATATGGTTTCTGAGAAGACTTGGGCGCAGGGTCATTTATCACCGTAGGGCCAAGACTTTGAAAATCTTTGTAATGAACCATTAGATGCTACTACATACCAAAAATCTTAGCTCTAGGCCTTATTGATTCATAGAAGAAGATTTTTTAAGATTTTCCTATTTAACTCTATGTAAAACAAGTGACCCCTGGTGTGGGGTCATTTATCACCATTGGGCTATGATTTGTACAATCTTGGTAGTGGCCCATAATATGATGCTACATACCAAATATCTAAGCTCTAGGCCTTATGGATTCATAGAAGAAGATTTTTTAAGATTTTCCAATATAACTCTGTGTAAAACAAGTGACCCCTGGTGCAGGGTCATTTATCACCATAGGGCTATGATTTGTACAATCTTGGTAGTGGCCCATAAGATGATGCTTCATACCAAATATCTAAGCTCTAGGCCTTATGCATTCATGGAAGAAGATTTTTTAAGATTTTCCTATATAACTCTATGTAAAACAAGTGACCCCTGGTGCAGGGTCATTTATCACCATAGGGCTATGATTTGTACAATCTTGGTAGTGGCCCATAAGATGATGCTACATACCAAATATCTAAGCTCTAGGCCTTGCAGTTTTGCAGAAGAAGATTTTCAAAGTTTGCATTTTTAAAATCTATTTTTAGCTCCTGTGACCTAATTATGCAATGGACCAGAACCATTTATACAACTTTAGTAGAGCTTCATCCAAGGAACATTCCTGCAAAATATTTTTCAAATTGGCCAAGCCGTTTAGGAGGAGATGTTGTTTGAAGCAATTGTTGACGCCGGACGCACGGACGCACGAACGGACGCCGGACAAAAGGCGATCAGAAAAGCTCACCTTGAGCACGTTGTGCTCATGTGAGCTAAAAACACAGACTTCCTTTACTATAATTACATATGTCTTCAATGCCAACTGAGTAAACTTAAAGATAACAAGTAACTGGTGTTGCACGCAACACAAGTCCCTTCCCGGTGAGGTGCATAATTTTTTTGATACCATAGCAACAAGAATTTTGGTCCAAGAAAAAAACAACAAAGTCTCCATACTGCCATCTATTCATATACCAAGTTTCATAATATTATCTTAAACAGTTCTTAAGTTATCGCGAAATCCAGATGGATGGACTGACGGACGGACAGATGGAGGGCAAACCTTAGTCCCCTCTGGTGTTAACACCGGTAGAGGACTAATAAAAAGCAGGATAAGGACCCAATAACAAGAGGCCCATGATGGCCCTAAATCGCTCACCTGAGATAAATAAGTTGACCCAAGGAACATCTGTACCAATTTATTTTAAAATCTGGCCAGTAGTTTTGAAGATGATGATTTTTAAAGTTTTCTTATTTTTTTTCTTTTTGTTGCCATGGCAACAAGAGTTCTATATGGATCAAGTTTATTTTAAGAACTTTTGTGAAGGTTGACCCAAGGATCATTCCTGCCAAATTTAATCAAATTCTTTCCAGTGGTTTCAGAGGAAATGTTGATTAAAGTTTTCCCTATATACATATAAGGCAAATAAGCCCCACCCCTGGCAGCCATGTTTTTTTACGGATCGGAAAATTTTTAGCAATTTTGGTAGAGGTTGACCCAAGGAACACCTGTACCAATTTATTTTAAAATCTGGCCAGTAGTTTTGAAGAAGATGATTTTTAAAGTTTTTATTTTTTTTTCTTTTTGTTGCCATGGCAACCAGAGTTCTACATGGATCAAGTTTATTTTAGCAACTTTTGTGAAGGTTGACCCAAGGATCATCCCTGCCAAGTTTAATCAAATTCTGTCCAGTGGTTTCAGAGAAGATGTTGTTTAAAGGTTTCTCTATATACATATAAGGCAAATAAGCCCCGCCCCTGGCGGCCATGTTTTTTTACGGATCGGAATAATTTTAGCAACTTTGGTAGAGGTTGACCCAAGGAACATCTGTACCAATTTATTTTAAAATCTGGCCAGTAGTTTTGAAGAAGATGATTTTTAAAGTTTTCATTTTATTTTTATTTTTGTTGCCATGGCAACCAGAGTTCTACATGGATCAAGTTTATTTTAGCAACTTTTGTGAAGGTTGACCCAAGGATCATCCCTGCCAAGTTTAATCAAATTCTGTCAAGTGGTTTCAGAGGAGATGTTGTTTAAAGGTTTCTCTATATACATTTATGGCAAATAAGCCCCGCCCCTGGCGGCCATGTTTTTTTACGGATCGGAATAATTTTAGCAACTTTGGTAGAGGTTGACCCAAGGAACATCTGTACCAATTTATTTTAAAATCTGGCCAGTAGTTTTGAAGAAGATGATTTTTAAAGTTTTCATTTTATTTTTATTTTTGTTGCCATGGCAACCAGAGTTCTACATGGATCAAGTTTATTTTAGCAACTTTTGTGAAGGTTGACCCAAGGATCATCCCTGCCAAGTTTAATCAAATTCTGTCAAGTGGTTTCAGAGGAGATGTTGTTTAAAGGTTTCTCTATATACATTTATGGCAAATAAGCCCCGCCCCTGGCGGCCATGTTTTTTTACGGATCGGAATAATTTTAGCAACTTTGGTAGAGGTTGACCCAAGGAACATTTGTACCAATTTATTTTGAAATCTGGCCAGAAGTTTTGAAGAAGATGATTTTTAAAGTTTTCAAATTATTTTTCTTTTTGTTGCCATGGCAACCAGAGTTCTCCATGGATCAACTTTATTTTAGCAACTTTTGTAGAGCCTCACCCAAGGAACATTCCTGCCAAGTTTTATCAAATTATGTCCAGCGGTTTCAGAGGAAATGTTGTTTAAAGCAAATTGTTGACGACGGACGACGCACGACGGACGACGCACGACGACGGACGCCGGACGAAGGGCGATCACAAAAGCTCACCTTGAGCACTTTGTGCTCAGGTGAGCTAAAAACAGTGCCAACACTCCTGTTAAATAATCAATGTTTAATATCTTTATATCAATATAATTAATTAATTAATTTATATATTTATTTATATAATCATTATAGAGTTTAACAGGAAACTGACCCACTGGAAACCTCTTTTTTCAACAGGCCAACCTAAAACCGAAAACAATCTCGTATTGTAAATGAAAATATCATGAAACAGCGTGCCAAAATGCATCAAAAGACTATTACGCGGTCTTGTATATTTTCTCTATTTGTTTAATGACTGACCCACACCCCTTTAGTATTTGTTCACTTGATGATTATATTTCAAGTTGGAGTTGTATAAATACTGAAATACAAGCATGCCTGGACAACTAATTATCAAATGCACATTTTATAACAATAGAAAATCATTAACATGAAGCAATCATTTGTAAAATAAAATCAAAATCCAGCCAGGGAAGAATTTAGGGAAGAATTGATATCAGGGAAGAATTATGAAAATAGTGAACCAACTGGGTATTTCATTCTGCTAGGGATGACCTATATTTCAGCAATTATGAACTTTATTTTGTTTAATCCATTTGGTTTCAATAGCAACCAATATTCTGCATGGATCTAAGTTTATTTTTTTATTTTTTTTTGTGAAGGCCCACCCCTGAATCATCCATGCCAAGTGTCATAAATTTCTTCACAGTTTCAGAATTATCATTTAAAGGAAATTGTTGACATTTGGATGCGGAACAGACACAGGATGATCCCAATAGCCCACTTTGAGCACCTTGCGCACAAGTGTGCTAAAAATGTGTTTAAGATAATTCATCAATCATGTAATTATGATCAAGACCTATCAAGTGATCATGGGAATTTTATAGTAAATGCAAGCCTTTACAGACTTGGAGCAAAGGAGTCTATAACTTCAAGTCAATGAATGCTTGCATCTGCACTTTTTTGTAAACATTTGAAGAACAATGATAATATTTAATGATGGATGGATTACTTTAAAATAAATAATTCTGACCTTGGGCGACCGTTGACAACCTCAATCTGGTCAGTGTTACAACGTCTGTCCACTAGGCACGTTTGGTCCACAATATTAAACTCTCCTAAAATTCCGGAATTTTTCCTTAAAGGCTCTCTAATCACAATCTCTCTTTCTCTCTTTAATACCAGGCCTTCTCCCTCTCTAAATACCAGGTGATTCTCTCTCTCTCTCTCTCTCTCTCTCTCTCTCAATACCAGGCAATTCTCCTTCTGTCTCTCAATACCAAACAATTCTCTCTCTCTTTATCAGACCATCTCTCTCTTTAAATACCAGGTGATTCCCTTTCTCTCTATCTCTCAATACCAGGCAACTCTCTCTCTCAATACCAGACATTCTCTCTCTCTCTCTTTCTCTCTCAGTACTAAGAAATTCTCTCTCTCAATACCTGGCCATTCTTTTTCTTTGCAACTCTCTCTCCCTCAATACCAGGCAACTCTTGCTCTTTCAGTATCAGGCCATTTTTCTCTCTCAATATCTGGCCATTCTCTCTCTCTCTCTCAATACCAGGCAACTCTCGGTCTCACAATACCAGGCTATTCTCTCTCTCTCAATACCAGGCAACTCTCGCTCTCTCAATACCAGGCATTCTCTCTCTCTATACCGGGCAACTCTCGTTCTCTCAATAACAGATCATTCTCTCTCAATACCCCGCAACTCTTGCTCTCTCAATACCAGGCCATTCTCTCTCTCAATACCCGCGCAACTCTCCTCTCTAAATACCAGGGCCCTCTGCTCTCTCAATACTGGGCAATCTGCTCTCTAACAGACTCTTCTCTCTAAATACCGGGAGCCTCTCTAGCTCTCTCAATACGGGCAACTCTAGCTCTCTCGCCTTTCTCCTAAATACCAAGCAACTTTCTCTAAGCTCTCTTCAATAATAAACCATAAACAATTCTAGCTCTCTCAATACCAGGTAACTCTCACTCTCTAAATACCAGGCAACTCTAGCTCTCTCAATAGCGGACAACTCTCACTCTCTAAATACCAAGCAACTCTTGCTTTCTCAATATCAGGCAACTTTCACTCTCTAAATACCGGAAACTTCTCGCTCTCTCAATACCAGGCCATTCTTTCTCTCAAAGCTTCTTGCTATTTATGTCTTGTAGATTTCCTTGAATTAAATAGTCATCCTACTTTTACATGATAGTTACTGTTACTGAGAACATAATCTATCGCACCAACCATGCTTTTTGTAGTCTCTTTTTTGTTAGGTAAAATCAGGAATAACATACATGTCAATGGTTTTTTCCATGCATTTTTAAAATTGGGGTCCAAGGTCCCCATGCTTCAATTTGGGGATTCCCCGAGATATTTAGGAGTTCCAAACATACAGCTTGGATCTTAATGTATTATAATTCTAGAATTGAATATTCACTATGCTGTTGTGTAGAATAACTAATAAGAGATTTGGTTTGTTACATATTGATCAAGTTGTACATATTGATCAAGAAAAGAGAATAACTGATAGAACGTCTATAATATGATCCATTTTCTATAGTGTAAATTGCCCAAGTAATTAACCAGTGTGATACTGTTTCACAGGTTCTGACAGTAGTATTTTATGGATCCAAGGATACACAGTGAGTTGCATGTGTACATCCGCAGCCAGAAAATAACATGTATCTTGGATGCAGAAAACTTGCACATTGACATATTTTATGAGGATTATCACTTTACTTTTTGATGTTTTAAGGTTTTGCTATTGCAATGTCTGGTGGCAGTTTCTTATAAATCTCTCTCTCTCTCTCATTTTCAATTCTTTACAGCTTAACAAGAATCTAAATTCATGTTTGTTTAAACATGACATGGTCACAAGGAATTTGCAACATTCAGGATAGTTAGATGCAGAGCTAACAGAAATGAACATAAATGCAATAACAATGGCCTCTGTAGGACATAAAAACCTACCGTAAACACTCATGTATTGTGTGCACTCATGTATAGTGCGCATCCCAAGTTTGAGGTTCAAAACCTTGGTAAAAATCTATTTCGAGGTGGCCGCCATTTTGTTTAGCCATGGGTGTTTGGCGGATATTCAACTGAACTATAGGTAACAAAAGTTCTAGTGCCTCTGAAAGTCAGTCATGTGATGATCAAAATTCACACCTCTAGTATCCACATTCAGCTTGCATTGTTACATTAACGTTCATTATGGCCAATAGTTTGAGTAATTGTCTTCAAACGTTGACGCCTTGTTGCTTGTTTGTAGCAAGTTCCTTTCCAAATGGAATTTGAAGTACACAATTATCTTTAAGTTTAACCGAAAAGTTTTGTCCAAAATGAAACTAACTAGCTAGAATATCAACTGAATGTACTAAAAACAATCAGCTGATTGTATAATCATATCATAATGACAGTCATGGTTTGTCTCAGTAATGACGATGCGAATATCAAATTTGGCTTCATGTCATCAATGAATTATTATGTAAAGTACAGTACAGTACTGAACGCATTCTGGGTGATTCACAGCGATATATAAACAAACAAGAACAATGGTTTCGTAAGCATTTCTTTCACAATTATATTGAAGAAATCACAAACAGACAACAATTTTCTAGCAAGTTTATACGAAAGAGCTTTAATACCAATTTAAAATATGAATACAAATCATATAGACACCGACGATCGCCGATATGGCTTCCTAGTGGGTGGGGTAAAGTTTGGAAACATAAAGGAAAAACTGAATTCTCATTTATTGTGCGCACCCCTTCTCGGAAATCGAAATTGAAGTCATAGAAATGAGCACAATACATGAGTGTTTACGGCAACTCATTTCCAAGATAATTGTGAAAAAAGCTAATAAATGAAAAGTTTTTGAAGATTTATGGACTAATTCATATCACTCATTGCTGTCAAAATAGTCAGATGGACAGATTCCTTTACATGTTTAGTCAGATTGGTTCAAATTCAGGGCCTTTTTACCCTTCCTTATAGTAGCCAGTTACCGGCTACTTCCCCAAGTCAAATAACCACCTTTTTTCCCCAAAATATCCTCCAAAATTCCCCTTCCTCAGAAAAATTCCCCATTAAATTGTATCATGTATAACGGTAAAAAAATATAAACAACGCATGATTTTTATTTTTGTGAATTACCTAAGCAGTCAGACTGGTTATCAATATTGCTCACGTGGATATAAACTGGACCGAGAAAAATCGACAAGCAGTCTAAGGCACGACCTTCACCTGTGTTTTTCACAGTATGGGCAGTTTTGACAGTTGACACTTCAGTGTTGAAGTGTTGAGCAGGTTTTCAGCAAATTACACTGATTATATGGGTGAATGAAGGATACTCTTAGATATCATTATTATTTAATTGCTGGTTGAAACACAAGACAGTCGTTGGTTAAGTTGTTACAGCACTGATTTACGATCTAGTCAAACTTTTTTGGCAAACAAAAGCGAGTGGTACAAACTAAATTATCGACTATGATACATTTTCTTGATTTTCTTGATCTTTCCCAATATCATTTTAGTGTTTTAAGAGTACCGGTAATCAAAAAAAAATTCAGTCAATATGCCAACCTCTCAAAGTCGGCACTGTTAATTCCATTTTAAGGGAGCATGGAAAATTAACCCTTTCCCTCATAGAGGATACCATGAAAAGACCTATGCAAACAGCATAAAACCAGATCAGCCTGCGAGTAACTCGCAGGCTGATCAGGTTTTATGCTGTGCGCTGCTCCTCGGTGGTCTGGTAATGAGGATTTTACAATTAAATTTGGTAAGGCTTGAGTTTGGCTTTCTGCAGATCAGGCTTTATGTGGTACCTATTGAGTGCGTCAAATGAGTCTATATGAGGGAAAGGGTTAAGTTACACATGAATACTAGAGCAATGTTCTGTAACATCTGCATTAAGGCTTATTTATTACTTATTTCATTTCTAACTGCTAACAATATATATATAATCTTAAGCCTGTTTATAAAGGTTTTTTTAATGATAACTAATCTTCATGTTAAAAAAAATCCACAAAATTGTGAAAATAGCGTTTTTCCCCACAAAAAGGGCTAGGGCACCTTCCCCAAAACTGGGAAAAAGGCCCTGAAATTAATCAGTCAGACATATTGGACCAACAGTTTTCACTATCTTTGAAATCGAACACGTCAATAATTGCTTTCATGCATGATGTCACAATATCAATCTTTCAGTGAACCCACAAGCATCCCATACATCACTGGCAGGTACTCACAGACTAACCTGGGACTGGTGAGATTCCAGAAAATCAATACAGAATGAAGGGATGATCATCAAAATTAAATAAACCTACAGGAAACCTGGCTGACATTGAGAGTTAGCTAGCTGTCCTCAGTTTATCTGGTAACAAAGCTAACCAACTGCAGGAAATATATCCCAGGACTGATTGCCAAGCATAAACTTGTTAGAGTGACAATAGTTACCTTAAAACAAAATATATTGATAAAAACTGATGGATGTTCTTAAAGATCAGAAAGACTGGTGACCATATCTCACCTTGAGCACTCTGTGCTCTTCTCAGCCAAAAACAAAAACAAAACTACTGAATTTATTTACATCTACCTAATGATAAAACTTTAGGATGCTTATACTCTTATATTATTTCATGTTTCAATATGTTAAGTAATGTATAGAGCCACACTTAATACTTACGAGGCATCTTCTGGATCAGCCCACTCTGGTTTTTTCAATACTGACTCGCTTGTGTGCTCCACCGGACTGTATTCTGGAAAATCCACACTCCATGGAACCATGTCATCCGAAACAGGAAACCGTTTCACTCCTGAACGAGGATAAGTCTCACAACGTGCTTTGATATGTAGACCCATACTGTGTATTGCTGAATAATGTCTATCACTAAATTTGTTACAAAATCTAGACTCAGGTGCTTTCAATGGGAGGTAACTCCTGGGATGAGCACGAACACCACTTGAGACTAGTGTATAGCTGGAGTAATCACAGTTACGTCCCCTTACAGATGATATGATTACCAGTGATCTGATGCAGTTTATATGAGATGCTTTTGCAACTTTCTGACCCATTCACTGAAATAAAAGAAAACAAAAAAGTGATCATGAATAAAATAAACAACAAGACATACTAGAGTTGAGTACAGCAGATAAGTGTGTTTGTATGTTTGTTTCTTTGTTGGGTTTAACATCCCACTGACAGTATTTCAGTCATTTGGAGACTTTGTCTACTTGAGATATATATATATAGTGCAGCCACACTACAGTATCACACTGTACACATGTGGCATGATGCCACAGCCAGTCACATTATCTGACACCGGGCCAACCAGTCCTGCAACTACCCTAATATGCTAAGAACCAGGCAAGGGAGCTATACCAATACCATTTTTTACGACTTTGGTATGTCTCAACCAGGGATTGAATGCGCAACCTGACATGCTCTAACCACTCGGCTATCAGGTACAGTCCGTATAGTCCATCAAGTACCATGGTTACAGCCGTAAACTCTTGACATCACTGAGACAAAATAAATGATAGAAAAAGTATTTTCAGAATAATTCTCATCACACACAAAAATAAGAAGAGAAGTATGTCACCCCACTGAGAACTTACAGTAGTGACTGCCAGTAGACCAATTAGTGGTATGTGTTTTTCTCACTTGGTACACATGGGCACACAGTTAATATATAAATAGCATAGTCTTGGGCACATTTGATGGAATTAACTACCATAACAAATTTCAATCTTTAGAATTGTTTTACATTATCAATACTCACTATTATACAAATTAAACTAAATCATGAAAAATTAATAAGGATGCTGATGTCTCTAGCTTTTAAATACACTACTGATAATTTGTTAGCTGAACTGCTTACAACATCAATGAAGGTAATTCAATGTCTCATCATAAATTATGTAAATTACATTAAACCATTAAATTTATTATTGTCACAAATTGCCGTCGTTGTATACCCACTGTCAATTCATTTCGTTGCTCTCCATTTATCAACTGTTGGAATAACAACCAGCAAGTCAATATTTTTAAGCGTAAAGCATTAATATGTTTTGGCCAATCAAAATGACATTTTTTTTACTCTTCATGCTGAGGTAAAAACGTCAGTAGAGGTGTGTAAATATAAATTATAATATAGGATTAATTATGATAAAGAGCATTCAAAATGGTAACCGGCAGGCAGGACAAGGTTATCCTGCATCCAATTGGATCACTATATTGGCTTTCGATCTAAATAATAAAACAGCAGTGAAAAATCCACTAAGTTTATTTGGAGAATAGTGTAATTAGCAGGGTTATCGGACAATGCAACTTGCAAGTCATCTGAACTTAATCATATAATTGAGGTTACATGCTGTAAACTGTTTATATTGTTTGAGCAGGGTCAGGACAAAATCCCCTAGAGATAAATCTCAAAAAAATATGGCAACTCCCCACTCCCCTTCTTTTTAACAGGACAGACAAATCCCCCTTGTGTAATTATTAATTTCAACCTCAATAAAATCTCCCTCCTTGTAAGTCTTACTATAAATGCTAATTAAAATAGAATTCAATGAAGTCCTATACACACAATTTGGGCAGACACTGGTAGTGTTACTGATATCTAAATTTAGAACATTGGGACCATCATTAAAATTAAGTTTGTTTACCATGCTCCAACATACTCAATTTTTTTGTTCCACAAAGACAAAAATATTTCAGTTCAATGACTTTGCTTTTTCTTTCAATTTTGCTCATTCTGTTCTTTCCAATGTACTTTGCATCCCTACCTACCCACTTTAAAGTTCTGGATAGGAGCACAGAAAACAAACATAATTTTAATGATGGCCCTACCCTCCCACCCATACCCTGAGACCATATTTGCCAACACTGGGTTTAGTCAGGTAAGACAGTGAATTAGCCATCAGGGTGCCACATGCCATGCATACCACCTCTCCCTACTGCAAGTGATTAGCTATGTATTCAACAGTCAGAGGTCTACACAACAATTACTCATCATCACAGATTAGTTTCTGCGGGAACATCTTGATGAGAGAGTATGTGTCGATTTCTGTGAATTTGATTCGATAAAAAATGACTTTATATTTGGGAATGCTCATTTATTTAAGTTGAAAATCAACACTTTACCTGTTTATTTAAAAATTTGAATATCATCAGGAATGATGAAAATGCATAAATTTAGCACAAAGAAAATAAATGCTAGGTCTGTTTGCTTGTTGAGTTTAACATCACACCAACAGCATTTCAGTCATTTGGAGAAGATGTCTACTTGAGACAGATATAGTGCTACCAAACTGCAGTATCATGCCATAGACATGTGGCATGATACCACATCCCGACACCGGGCCAACCCATCCTGAAACTACCCCAGTGTTTTTTGTTGATTTTTTCCCTTGAATTGTTAATCAATTTGGGACCCTTCTAAATTGTGAATAGGTCCTTTTATGGGTACCATCCATAGGAGGAAGAAAAACGCTAAACCCTTATATGCTGTCAGAGGGCCAAGCAAGGAAGCTATACCAGTGCCATTTTTTACAGCTTAGCCATTATCTACTACGCTCTATTAATAATTATGTACATAAATTTATAAAAGTGACTGACCCCATATACAGACAGTCACCTGTCTCAAATGGCCAAAAATGACCGCTTCCTTTCATTCATCAGGTTAAGTCGACTGCATATTAATTAATTTAAGTAGTTTGTGAATTCGGCTACTGCATTGATGTTTTTTAATGAGTAAATTTAGATAAAAACGTCATGGAATTCTGAGAAAAACAAAATGGTACCTGTTATAAAAGGTAAAGTGTTTGTTTATTATAGTGTCACCCATATTGAAAGGGCCAGCCAGTTTGGACTTATGAGACACCTCTTTGCTTTCAGAAGTACCAGTTTCCTCCTATATGCCAGGCACCAGGCAGGAAGACAACCAGCAGAGTTCCAGATAATTTTTTTACCCTTGGGGTAATTACCCCCACTTTTTAAAGTATGAGGGTAAATGGTGATATGTAAATCACATAAAGGGTAAAATACAAAACTTACCATTTTGATTATTGATGTGGACATTTGATTACATTATGACAAAAAGGAATAAGAGCTTTATTACTTTACATTTTATTAAGTCACTGTCTACATAGGAAATGAACATTTACAGTTTGTGCTGGCGTGCCTTTTTCTTCATAAACACTGCGTTTATGATTTCGTCAATAATTGGACTGACTAAGGTCTTCGTCGGTAATGACGTTGTGACAAAGAAATTGTAGATTCTTCGTTGTTTTGGTTTTGAACAATCCATGAATGCACTTCGTTTCCCTTTCGTTTTAAGGCAAGTGCTCGTCTGGTTCCCGGCCCTCTGCGAGAGAGTTAATAAGGGGAAGGAACTCCAGACTAGTAGACAAACGCTTGCTACAAGAATTACAAAATCGATAAATGGTATTTACCAAGCGCCTATAGGATGCATACATCATGCATTGTAGGTTAGTTTCGGTTTCTTAAAATAAACAGATGCTGATAATCCGAGCCACAAATGAACATACGCTGTGATATTTCTTTCATTGCGTAATTGAAGAGGAGCGTGCGTTAGCGTACGCATAAAAAATATATCGTATGCGTTTCTAAGTAATTTTAAAGGGTAAATTACGCTGATACGCACGTTATCTGGAACTCTGAACCAGTAACCATTATTTAACCCTTTCCCTCATATAGACTCATTTTGACACACTCAATAGGTACCACATAAAGCCTGATCTGTAGAAAACCACAGTTAAACCTTACCAAATTTAATTATAAAGTCCTCATTTCCAGACCACTGAGGAGCAGCGAACAGCATAAAATCTGATCAGCCTGCGAGTTACTCGCAGGCTGATCTGGTTTTATGTTGTTCGCATAGGTCTTTTCATGATTTCCTCTATGAGGGAAAGGGTTAACTAGCTGGCGGCTCACCATATGGCCATATCAGAATGTTCCTAGGGGTTTTCTTAAGTGGACGCCCACTTGCGCTCGCCGGGTGAAAATCACTGCGGGCAAATGATTTTTCAAAGAAGATAGCGAGCAAGTTTATTTATGTAAATGCAATCTTTCGGTTTTCTTATTTGCTATAGTATATCAGGGGTAAAATGCTTTCAAATTGTCTTAATACATATTAACTAAAATCCAACTTAACATTAAAGATATTTAGTTTTAAACATTAACAAACACCAACTAACTAAGATCGGGCAACCTGTTTTCACTGGGAGTTAGTAGATGTTCAAAGTAACTTGCCCCCTGGACAAGTGAAAGTCAAATACTTAAGTAAACCCCTGCGTTCCCCTGCCGGGGATCAATCATTTGACTTCCCGCTCTCGAATATATGTGTAACCCCTGAAGAGATTATTATAGTGGTGTCTGGTGATATCACGGGTTCCCTGGTATCGCAGTAATTTCATTTTGTCAGAAAAGACTTAACCATTGAATCGCCACCTAGTGACACATATACCCCTTTGTAAACAGGAAGCTCTTGCTGTGATGCCAGTAGGTGGAGCCAGTGGTATTTTCTGGAATAACACTTAACAGTGACATACAAAAACAAATAGAAGGCAAGAATTCATTGATAAGTCACTTCACTTCCAGTCATTAGTGTCGGGGTATGTCTGAACAACATTTTATTTCAAAAGCTAGAAGATCTGAGTATATCCTGTCAAAAAAGACAATTTTATCACTACTGTATCGATATAATATCAATAGTTTGTTTGTTTTTTCTATCATTGATAATGATGAGCAATAAGTGCACGTGTCCATTTAATTTAACCCTTTCCCTCATAAAGACTCGTTTTGACGCCCTCAGTAGGTACCACATAAAGCCTGATCTGCAGCAAACCACAGTTAAACCTAACCAAATTTAATTACAAAATCCCTATTTCCAGACCACTGAAGGCAGTGAACAGCATAAAACCTGATCAGCCTGTGAGTTACTCGCAGGCTGATCTGGTTTTATGCTGTTCGCATAAGTCTTTTCATGGTTTCCTCTATGAGAGAAAGGGTTAACATTACAAGAATGAAATTATAGGCGGCTACGAATTGATTAAAATCTTCAGCAAGAGACGTCACGATGTGGGTTTTCGTTGACAGTGTGTTTTTTATACACATGTATACGTATCATGCCAATATCTCAGTCATTTATGGTGGTTTATTCAACTGTGAAGTGTCAAACCCACCTCCTACACAGTATATTAATACACATACCGTCAGTAGTAAAGATATGGGTATCCAGTCAATTCGTAACCTAACCAATTTGTAACCCATTTTTTTTTTTGTCAATTCGTTACCGCTTTTCGTAACCACTCATACTTTACCAGTTTAAATTGGTATCATCTGTAATTAACCGTGATTAATCATTAATTACATTGCTTTTTCTCATTTAGTAGACCTGTGATTATTGCATGGATGATTGGTAAGTTTAATTAGGTGAAGTAAGCGATCAGCGATTCTTAACACCTTCTTCATAATGCCAGTGTTCCATTATGTAGGTGTCAATATAAATGTTCCATTAAGTAGGTTTTGATTGACAAACTTAATGAACAGAACAGATCACAGGGCTCATCCTAGGCTCCGAGAAAAGGGAGAAGTGACTTCTCCCTCAGCTCAGAGGAGGGAGAAGTGGGGAAACATCAGGGAGAAGTGAGAGATTTTATTAAAATTGTTAAATAAGAAAAAAAGGATTTTTATATGTAAAAAGAAAATAAGAAAAAAAGAAAAAAAAAAAAGAAAAACAGATAGAAAAAGAAAGTTTTTTTCCCCCCATAATTTTTTAGCATTTCGTAATGCTTACATGATGCATGTCGATCATGGTTTTTGTGGTTTTTGCTGGAGCATCATGTCCACGCGCATAAGCATTATCAAATTTAGCAGATCTACACAGAGAGCAGTGCCATATATCCTTACTGTCCTGTTCATACCAATCATATGACTTTTGAGAGTTTGTTTTTTGAAATTTTCTTGACGGAGATGCAGAGAGACTTTCAAGTTTACTGCCGGGCTTGGGCGCATCGCCCTTTAACCATGAAAAAGGCGACATGAGTTTGCTCAGATTACTAATGATGTAAACAACATTAACTTTTGAGACAGACTGCCAAATACAAACAAAAGACGGTTTATAAAGATGCATATTCGAGTAATTGTCATTTCTTATTTGCAATTTACTCAAAAAAGTCGGGGATGACTTTCGGTTCTTCTCGCTAACTTTTCGGGGAAGATCAACCTTTTTACACGGCGAGGAAGACCAGCATACCATAAACAAATGTCCCCCTGTCGGTTTGTGTACCAGTTACTTACCTGTCAACTAGTGACAGTTTCTGATATACACGGCATCACACCCCATTTCTTATCTATCGCTTATCGATTGTTTACACTTCCCTCCATGTTTTTGCACTTATGCATGAGTGAATTTGAAATCGAGGCTGACAGGTAAAACCAATGCGCTGATTGGTTGTTTTCTGAATTGGTAACGCCTACGTCGCTCTGCCGAATGCGAAATAGACCGATAATCTTTTGGTAACATCAAAGCGAGAACAAACCACTGCCGAAAATCGGCGGCGAAGTGAATTTCGCTTTGATGTTTGTAGAGAGCGAAGTTTATAAGCCGAGAGCGACTTCTTCGCCCGAATCGCCCTCTAGGATGAGCCTTGGATCATATCATTTATTCACTCAGGTATAAATTTATACATGTACAGTATATTAAATTAAAGTTTATAGAGAATGATTTACCATTCAAAACAAAGCATTAAAGTATTCAGACATAAGATGTGTATGCATGGTAAGATAGATAGATATCGAAAACATAAAGTGAAAAGGACATAAAAGAACAAAGATAATAGAATACAGATGAATCATTTAATATACTGTTTTAATTCTTTCAATACTTTTATACTTCACTATCACATCACCAGATATTGAAACATAAAATGAGACGGACATAACAATAAAAAAATAGATTAATAGATTGAAATCAATATAATACACAAACGCTCATTATTTAATAGAACATAACTGTTAATTAAGAAGTCACACATAATTAAAAGTTAAGTGTTAAAGATCGGTGACATCTATGGGAGGTGACTTATTAATTGTTTAACAAGATTATTGCTATTTTGTTCACATATTCGACACACTTAATCACATAAACGTGATTGATTTTCGGCTTTGTTTGATTCATTTAGTTGTATTTTGAAAATCGTTAACTTTTATTGCATATACTTACAACATTATTTATGTTATATTTTAGTTATGTTATATTATTCATATGGTGTACGAATTGACCAGGAAAAAGGGGTTACGAATTGACCAGCATTTTGAAACCGGTTACGAATTAACCACAAAACGGTTACGAATTGACCCAAAAAAAAACGGGTTACGAATTGGTTAGGTTACGAATTGACTGGCATTCAAGATATGCACTGACAAGATCAGACGGACGATCAAAGTGTCTGTCTCGCCCTGAGATATAATATTTCGTTTGATAAAATTAAAAGACACACGAAAAGAAACATTTAAATTGAAACTGATTCTTTATAACAAACAGAAACGTGAACACATACCCTATATCACCTGCATGCCTTTCCTTATTTTACCTGTGTGTCATTAGGGGAAGTAATTCAATAGTTTTTAACTCCCGTGACGAGAAGGAAGCGTTCGACAGGGGGCACTGTATATAGACTGGATTACGACATTCAGGTTTCAAACTAAAAAAGCACAGCGGTTTCAGTGCACGACACAGTCAACCCGCCAGATTTGACAAATTTGCAAAGAAAACAAAAGTTTTTTGAGAAGAAATTTGTTACAAATTTCTGGATATGGCGTCAGTGTTTGATCTTATACGAGCAGTTGCACTAGCAGCTTGTTATGTTTTCTTTTCCAGACAGGACCGTAAAACATGGATGTGGGGAGAGTCAGTGTTATTGGGCTTTTATGCTGCAGTGATGTTCCTATTTCCTGGAAGTTTGGTAAATCCGATAATATGCCCATCAATCCCCGATATATTCATGAGCAGGCCATTCTTCCCGTCACTTTTCCAATGAAAACCAGGACCCAAACTTGGGCAGTGTTTCATATGATTTCAGTGTTGGACCAGTACCTTTGCACCTAGGAAAATCCTGCATGACTTTTTTTCCCCCAAACAATGTTCCCTCAGCTTTCAACCCATTCGGAGAATAAAGAGAGCTATCTTTCTTACCTGTGCATCATGATTCGGTCAAAGTATTACCTACAAGGTCACAGCGCATATTATTTTGAAATTTCACACCTGTTCCCAACTTCATATCTAATGAGATCCGTGTGTTTTTTGTTTTGTTTTTTTCGTATTGGTCTCCGCTTTTAATCTCTAATGAGATCTCCTTCGGTTATATTTTTCGTATTGGACCCCTGTGGCAGAGACCATTACAAAAAAATAATTGGATCAGATCTCAGTAGAGATAAGTTCCGAACTTTATTTTCTACTTAACCAAACCATTGCTATAATTCAATTCATAAATTGAGAGCGAGTCAAACGTACCCAAACCAAAATGTACCCACTTTTCCAGGTCAAAATGTACCCAATTTTGCGGTCAAAACGTACCCAAGTAATTTATTTACTTTTTTTCATTTCACATATATATTTCCATATAATATTTTAGTCCGGTTAAAATTTATGATTTTGTTTGAAAATCTTTGATTTTTTTTTAGATGAACAACATTCTTTTTTTTTTAGGTCCTTTGTTGAAAATTTAAAATTTAATTATTATTTTTTTAATTCTCTTTATAAAATGAAATACATTAATGATGAACATTACATTAAAACATATTGTATTTTTAAACAAAATACATTCATAAAAATAATTTAACTTGGGCACATTTTGACCTATTAGTTAGGTACATTTTGACCAATAGGTGGATTACATTCGACGCCATTCGGGTATGTTTTGACTCCATTTGGGTACGTTTTGACTCCATTTGGGCGGTTACTCTTTTTACCGGAATCCCCCTATTTACCGGAATCTACCGGAATCCACTTAGATTTTACCGGAATCCACCTTATTTTCATGTCAAATAAAGCATATTTTGACTTACGTTATTGGAAGTACCTAAGAAAATGTGATCACATGAAAGCCAATTGCATTTAGCATTTTTGTTCTTTTCCTAACGGACATTTCATGTATTTGACTTACCGGTACCAACTAAGTGGATTCCGGCATGAAGTCATCCTCGTGGTTTTGAATGACTATTTCATCTGATCTTCGTAATAATACTAATAAAAATTGTCATATCCTTTTCATCTTTTAGTTTTCAGTGGTTGGTACGTAGAGCTTTATAAAAGTTAAGTAAACTGAACATGGCCAATTTATTAAGTGGAATATGCGGCATCAACATAGAATCACGTCTCACGAAATAGACAGCGTGAGTTTGAGTACGAGGCTCTATCGCTGACAATATTGGTCTGACTATTTCTTAAATTGCAATTAAATTTTAAACAAAATTATGAATTTGAAGAGTGCTTAACTATGACACTTATAAAGGTCATTTTATTCCTAACCAAAATATACTTTCAATGTATAAATAATGTACATCCCTAATCGTCTTTTCAGTCACCGCCACCTTTTTATTTTAAATCAGATTACACAATCAAAATTTACAGGTTGCAGAGCTAAAAGAATACCTAGCGACTATGCGGTCTTTGATTACCGCCAATTAACAACGAAGAATTTAACGCGAGTAATGAGTGTGTGATTTCTAAATTAAAGAATAAATTAAGAAAGATTAACACGTAATTAAGAGGCGTTTTAACAAGTTCTTGTTAAAACACACACACGCTTATTGAAAAAAAAAAAGTTTGCACATAAGGTGTTATGCCGACTTATATTGTCTAACAGCATTGGAGTAAAGAAACGTAATTATGCGGTTCTTTTTATGTTAAACCGATTTAATCAAACTGTTTCTTGACGGCTAACAAGTTAGCACCTGCTGTGACACACACACTTAGCAAGTTCTCCGCGGGGTGCAATTAAAATCCGCTACCAAATAATACCTTAACGATGACCGTAGGAGGTTAGTAGTTTATACAATTCATACGTATGCTGTGATAAAAATAGATACTTTCATTTTTTCGTCGTTTTTGAATTATAGACTTATAGTAAAAAAAAAAATATGTATGGACAGAAAGATAAATGTTAATGCATGGATATTATATATTCCTCAACAACATTAAGGAAATAATAAACTTCATCCTTTCCTCCATAAAATGTGCAAGATGCACGTTACGGTTACATGTTATAAGCAACAAACGGTCACTCATCAACGAACAAGTCAACCTCCTATCTTCCTTGGCCCCATATTTATACAAATCATTATATATCCACCCATTTTGTGTTTTGTTGTTATTCCATTTGGATTTGAAGTTTCCAATTACTCGTTTAATTGGTAAAACAAACATAAAATTGCTGCAGAGCCTCGTTTCTTAACTTACGATGTCGATTCCGGTCTACCTCGGTATAAATAAAATGGTATATAGTAGGCCTAACATGACAGTCAAAATACAGACAAAAGCTATATCAAAAGTGTTTTATTATAACTGCCATATTTAATAAACAGATTTGACGTAAAATTTATTGATGTTTTGGTGAATCAAAGTGAATTACATGTATCAGTATCTTCAATAATGCCGCGTGACGCCTCTATGGAGTTACTGATCATAAGTGTGCCGCGTGACAGTTGACGCGTGTACAGTATTTCACCTTGCGGCACGCTTTCGGTAATTGGATTATCACCTTTATCGAAGTTAACACGGCACATGCCACAGTGGTCATGCCAATTACCCCAGTTGTGCATGTATGTATAATATCAAATAGAAAATAATTTTGCGTTTGTAAGTTTATGGAACCGTACTAAATGTTTTATATTATATATGGGTATTATTAAATCGCGCCAGTTATATCTACTAATGGAAACATCATTTCTCATAACCATATGAGAGAGAGGGAGAGAGAACGAGAGAGAGATGGAGAGAGAGAAATACATTGCAATTTCTAGTCAGACAACCACCAAGGAAAATAAAACTATGTACCTGGCTTTTAGGTTGATACCGGATAATACACGGTAAAGTGATTCTGCCATTTCGTTCGGTAAACGCAACAAATTATAAATAATTGCCTATCGGTATCACCCATAGGCAATTATAAGACGAAAATGATATGACATGTAAGTTTAATAAGATAAAACAATAATATTAACCTTGAAAAGTTACCATGTCTGAATTGGAATCTCTTTAAATAGCTAAGTCGATTTCGTACAGTAAACGACAACGTAGGCCTACGTCAAATGTCATTTAAAAACAGATACAAATGTATTTAATGAAATTCATTACTAATATCGTATTAAAGTCCATTAATTATAATAAAAACATATAAAATAACATAATACAAGATAAATAAGGGGGATTCCGGTAAAATCTAAGTGGATTCCGGTAGATTCCGGTAAATAGGGGGATTCCGGTAAAAAGAGTCACCCCCATTTGGGTACGTTTTGACTTGGGTATGTTTTGGTAGTGGGTATGTTTTGACTATAATTTGCATAAACTGATTACATATTCTTTCCACAAGCACAAGAAATTTGGAAGATATTGCAAATTTCAACAGTTTGACTACTTTCACTTCTGTCAAATCATTGTGCAGATCACATGATTAGTAATGATACAGTAAATTTGATAGATTATACAGGTAGAGGCAAATGAAAATGTCTCTCCTGTGATTTAATAAGTCGCATACCAAATTGAAGCAAAGTAGGCCAACCATTAAACTGAGCAATGTCTACTGATTTTCCTCTCAATCACCAAACTGATTTTTTGGAAAACAGGAAAATACTACCAATAATATACTAAAATATATACTAAGTGAAAGTCTGTAGAGTCAAAGTTGCTTAGAGACTTTAATTTTGAGAGTGTCTTATTATTTAATACAAACTAATTATATAATAATTACTGTTAATTATTCCTGGAATGAGCTGTGTTACCTGGGTTTGCTCTGTTTGCACATGCATCAGAGAGAGTCTAGTATATGAGATAATGGGTTAATGGTTTTCCCTAAAACAGTGATATCCCGGTAGGGACTTAGGATTTTTCATGTAAGGAAGCCTTCTAGCTTGCTTGCTAGAGGTCGGTGGTTCTACCCGGGTACCTCTGTGTACTTGGGGTCTCCCTCCACCTGTAATTAGCTGGACGTCACTATATGATTGAAATACTATCGCAGCGACGGTAAACCCCAATACAACAACAATAAAACAGTGATAGAATTTTGCGTATAATTGTATAAGGACAAACAATGCCTTATCATTAAAATCACTATCAGACTTGAAGAAGCATTAATAATTATGAAAAACTCCCATACAACGATATCTCAAATTTTTGTAGAATGGTCTCACAAAACATGACTTTGATAATTTGTTCGACTATGTAATAAACAAGATGAATAGAGAGTGGGAGATTGAGCAAAAGAAAGACTGAGAAAAGCATATATTTACATTATTCCCAGCATAATATGATGACAAATATATTGATGTACTGAGTCAATGTAACAGTATTGTCTGGGGGAAAAAAAGTATGTTACCAGGACTGCTATGTAGATTTAATTTTTGACATATTCTTAGTGAGTTTTAAGCTCAGATAAGATGATACTGCAGATCATTTGAGGAAAAAATTATAAAAAAAAAAAAAAAATGTATATAAATGTATTCTTGCCCTCTTTTGTTTTTCAGTTTCCTGGAAATGACAGTCCTTTGTTGTTCTTCTTTGTGAGAACACTTGCATCAGGACTTGTTTCATACCAGGTTATGGGTTATTTGTGCAGAAACACACGTGATGAGAGTGTTGTAGGAGCAATATTGTGGTCAAGATTAATGGTAAGTCATTTCTGATCTTTTGACTTGTTAGTCCCTTACCGGTGTTTACACCAAAGGGGACTATAGGTTTGCCCTCTGTCTGTCTGTCTGGAAATCTGGATCCAACGATAACTTAAAAACTATTTAAGATAATACATGTATTATGAAACTTGGTTTATGAATATATGGCAGTATGGAGATTCTGCACGTCACTTCTGTTGTTTTGTTTTTTTCTCGAACCAAAATTCTAGTTGCTATAGTAATGGAAAAATTATGCACCTCACCGATAGGGGACTCATGTGTTGCATGCAGCACCAGTTATTTGTTCATTGTTGTACAACTCTAACCAAATAAACACAGACTGACCTGCATATTTTTATGGTTACTTGTATTCAGGACTAAATAATTGGATGAACTCTCTTGAAAACATTGCATTCAATCCTTATTAACAAAACAATACTTTAACTTGATGTTTTAAAAGAACAGCTGCACTGAAACTCTCAGTGATTTCAATTCACGGAATTTTAATGAAATTTGTGCTATTATCATTTCAATGTTAATTTAACTTTCTTGGACATATATCATCTATAATTATAAGATCTTATTGTTATAAATTTAAAATAATTACTTTTTTTTAAATATCCCAATTTCTGTATATAAGGCCATTTTTCCCCAATAAGAAAGGGACGGGTATTAAATAAAATCTAAAATAAAATCAGTTGTATACATCCAACTTAAAATTTCAAATGCATTTTCTGTATATTTTATGGATACATTTAAATTAAAGCATTGCGTCCAAAGTGAAAACATTGCATCAATGATGCAGGATGCATAGGTAAAAAATCACTGAACTTTGCCTGCTCTTTCACTTACCAACCTTTTTTTTTTTTAACCCAAAATATAGCATGTTAATGGTGACATATCTGATTATACGCTATGAGACAATATTGTTATACAAGCTCTAGTTCATCTGCTAGAAAATATAAGAAAATTTAAATGTGACATGAAAAAAAAATATCTGCACACCTTTCCTTGAGCATCTTTTTGAAATCTTGTTCAGCCATTAGAATCTTTTTTAGCAAACAGTCCACGGTGGCCAAGTGGTTAGAGCATCCACCACAGGAGCAGGAGGTTGTTGGTTTGATCCCCAGCCATGACACACCAAAGTCTTAAAAAATGGTACTGGTAAAGCTCGCCGGCTTGGCACTCGGCATATTATAGTAGTTCCAGGACTGGTTGGCCTGGTGTCAGGATAATGTGACTGTGTGTAGTAACATGCAACATGTCTACAGCATGATACTGTCGTGTGGCAGCACTATATATCTCTCTCAAGTAGACATAGTCTTCAAATGACTAAAATGCTGTTGATGGGATGTTAAACCCAACAAACAAACCTTTTCAGCAAAAGAGTGCCTTGTTCTTTCCAAATTCTTGCATGAATTCTTCTACCTCATTGTTGTTTTATATCCTCAGGGCTTCCTGTTAATGCTAGCCGTGCTGTTGTATGCCTACATCACAAGCTCAGACAAGTTCCCTGAGAAGGTATGTAGCTTCCACATTCTGCTTGATAGTTTATTGTTGATAGTTTATTGTACAATCAAATGTATAGGGTCTATATTTGAGTCACATAATGTCTTTTGGCTCTTCTGTCTATCCATGTATCTAGACAAGATTTGTTTAGGCTAAAAAAAACACACACACACACACACACAAAACATTGTGCAGTCAGATAAATTTATTTCACCATAAAATGCAGTGCTCCAAGAAAATTAAAATGACAGACAAGCCCAGGGCAAGTAGATTGAAAAAATCAACTTGCCCTGATTGAAAACTTACTTGCCCTGATAAAGCGCGTTATTCTGTTAAGTTCAAATTAGTTGTAATTATTGAAAGGGGGGGGCCTTAATTTAAAAAAAAATTTAATTTTTTAATATTTTTTTTTTTTTTTTTTAAAAATTTTAAAAACTTTAATTTAATTTTTTTTTTAACAGTAGTACTGTAGATAATGAGCAATTGACTATAAATTTATATATTTCAAAAATTTAACAGGAATATTTATAACATAATTGTAGAGTTAGCATATTATAATTGAGGTTTATTCTTTTATTTAATTACCTTTATGAATGTTTATTTCTTAACAATAACTTTAACTACATAAACAACTTTTGTGTTTCTTGCACATCTCACTGTCACTTAAGTCTTTGTTAAGTTTATCTTAGTTACATGTAATAAACAAAATGGTCAGTTACTAAATTTTGTCAATCACAGTGACACAATCAGATTTACAACATTTTGTATACTCGTGTGTGCTTGCCACCAGGGCCAGATGTGACCCAGTAGCTGCTACTGGAACAGTTGGTGTTACTTTCCCTGTTGATCTCATATATTGTGCTGAACAAGCTTTATGAGCACTACTGGAAAGATGAGACTTGATTGGGTCGATCCTGTACCGATCAGTTCCTAACACAAACACATTATTTCCAGCCAAAGAAGGGAACTTTTCACAATGAACACAGAACATTTTATCAAGATCACTGTCATAGCGTAGCCACTCATGACTCTCTAACCATTTGGATTGAAACACGCGTTTACGTTTACTACTCTCGTAGATTTTGTCGGGCTCTTCTGCCTTACGTTTTTTACTTTCGTTTTCGCCTTTATCGCGAGGCTTAAGCAAGAACTTCAACATCTTTTCCGTTGACAGTAAACTTACATACTGAATCAACTTAGGTTTTTTGTATTTTTTAATTCCCATTATTTTACTCATTTTATTTATTCTTTGTTAAAAAACATTCTTGTGATAATCAATTAGCGATTAATACAATAAGTTGGACAATTGGTCAATCGCGAGTAGTGGATCTTTAATTGTTTGCTTACCTGTTAACAATAAGATGGTTTGACAGTTTGGTCGACTCACAGACAGTAGCTAATCACACCATTAGTTAATTAATAACGAGTCCTTTATCGGTGCCTTAATCCGTTAAAACAGGGTCTTTCAAATAGACCCTTGTTAAAACAACAATTTCTCTTCAAACGCAGAGTAGAAAAGTACAGTAGATACCCGAATGATGTATAAATTAATTAATATTCATAAGTCTATTTTTATCGCGACCAATCACGTTCGGCAATTGCTTCTGTTTCTATTTTCGGATAAAAGAGACCAACACCGCATGACGTAGTTTTTGTGTAGCTTGTATCCATAGCGGTTATCGATTGGTTGAACCAGAATGTAAACTACCCCTATGACAAGGTCACGTTCGGTGATATTTATTGTGATTAGCGCGTTTTGCCTCAAGCAAGGTTTATAAATGATGATAATGAAATGGATTACTTATAGAGGGTCCGGGCAAGATTAAAAATTTGTTCAATGCGCCCGGCCTTTTTAGAGGCGCCCGGCCGGGCAAGATATTTTAAAATGGTGACCGGCCCGGATTGAAAATAGAGGAGCGCCGGGCTATCCTGCTCTTAGAGCACTGAAATGTACAATCACATGCCAGTATGATTATTAAGACAATCAACAAATGGCATGCATGAAATAATTGGCCATGTCCACCAACATTATATGCCAAGGATTTCACAATTAATAAAAGAGATAAAACTCTGTTATTTCTGTTGGTTCTTTGTTCAGTAAGTTGAGTAGTAACCAGTCTTACAGACTTTGTGAAAAGCAAAAAAATCTGTCAGACATTTGGTCTGACAAGTATGAATATTTTGTCAGAGCGAAAAACAAATGAGAAAATATGCAAAATATCTCATTTTTGCCTTTCTTCAGGTATTTAATTGATATATATATATATATATATATATATATATATATATATAAAGTTTGAGTCAATTAAAGATTTAAAATACAAGAATCAAGCAAGATAAGTTCATAAGCAATAATAGCAAAGACAGTTGTTTCCCCCTTATATTTACAGTTTGAGTTCACTAAAAAAATTGCTGCCAGTCATCTAGACTGAGGAGAAAGCATTTTTTAATCAGATGAAATCTATCAGACGTGTGCGCGTCGAACACCTTTCAAAAGGTGTCAAAAGAGTGATGCTCATGTTTCAGATGCTGTATTTTGAAGTATTTGCTGTTGGGATGGTAGTGCTGTCAACTGTGTACCAGTTCTGGCGGGGCAGTTACCGTGTTGGAGGTCGGGAACAGAAGGATCATGTCAGTACCGTCTTCCGAATCCTCTTCCTCTGTACGTTCTTTGGAGGACTTGTGGACATTACCTTCCCCTCATGGCTTCTCCCTGTCAAGGTAGGCTTGGCTGTTGGCCTAAATTTCTTTGATTAAGCACATGCCTGTTTTTTTCCAGAGTATACAAAATATTGACTTGAAGTTACATTGTGGAAAAGTGCAGTGCTTAAGAACCATTACTCTGCTTTTGCTATTGTTATCCTTATCATTGTATTTTATGGTTATTTTTATGCCCCCTGATGGATACATCGGGGCATATTGTTTTTGGTCTGTCTTTATGTCACAAAACTTTAACCTTGACTCTAACCAGGTAATGGGCAGATTTTCCCTTTTAGGTAAAGCTTTGGTAGCACTTCTGTAATTTTTTTTTCTTTTCAGAAATTGGCTTTAACAGAAAAAGTAGTGATGCAAGCTTTTGGAGCTGTCACACTTGGTCAGTCATTTATCGCATGGTACGGCTCAAGCTTCAGATATGATGAAGACAAGAAGACTTATTTCCTGGCCACCCTATTGGTAGGTGATCCAACTCCACATCAGATAAGTACATTCTCTACCAAGTAGTATTAGCTCACCTGGCTGGTAGTGCTGAAGGTCATAGCTACTTTACATATGACTTTACTTACTGCAGTAATCTATATTGAAAATTTCTAAATTCTTTTGTGCTATACTGTGGCTAGACTGTTGTTTCAACACATTTTAAGTTGCTGAACACACATGCAGGAATTCTTTGTGTTTAAGAAAGGGTGATGATGAGTATTGTGTTAAATATATACATTTGTTGAACATTGTACCAGGGAAGTATACATAGTGTATGTTCAGGTTTATGACAATATAGCCTTACTATTTACCCCTGTAGATGATCTGCAATGTATAAAATAAAAGAATAAGGTAAAAATGTTAATGGCAAGTGCTGAATATCCCATGTCATAACTTAGTTTTTCTCAGCTTTAAGTTACCTTCATAATAGGACTGGTCATAGCAAAAGCCTAGCATACCAACGCCAGATCAGGGGTGTTAAATCCCACTCGGCCTGGCCACTGAAAATTAGTGAAACTTCAGAAAGGCGAGTAAAAAAAAAAATCAGGACAGTTCTCTGTTGTTGTTGTTTTTTTTGTTGTTGTTGTTTTATTACCTTATATTTTGGAGGGGCTATGCAGGTTTAGTGATTTTTGGTGGAATTTTACACTCCTGCAAATATCTTCTTAAGATTATGAATGAAATAACGTGGTTGCGTGTATACATTGAATGGTCAGCTATTACTTGTACTGTATTTTGTAGACATCTGGGCTGGCTTTCATCAACCTGAACATCGCCTACTTCAAGGATGGAGTGTTTTCCCCGCAGGAGACCTTGGCATTGCACAGCTGGTTCCTCCCTACCCTCCTCATCCTGGCTGGTATCCAGCTAATCGACAGGAAGAACAACAGCACACAGACAACATACTTCACACGCTCAAAGGCACAGTAGAGTGCTCATCTAACATCAGGACGAAATAAGTCATTGCTGTTGTTGTTGGATTAGGTCTGAGAAATATTATCTGTATTAAAAATTGTTGCTGAGAAAATCTATGTTTATTCATTTGGGTCTGAAGCCAGTTCAAATGATAATAACCATTGTGACCTGTCTTCCTGGCCAAAGTTTTAAAGCTCACCTGCGAAATCAGAGTACTCAGGTTAAGTGATATAAGGCCTTTTTTTTTACTCAGTATTTAAGACTTCTTACCAGATGGAGATTTACTATACCTGTTCAAGAGTACCTTTTATGCTGTTCTGTTAAGCTTATTGACAAGAATGTTGATTTGGAGAAGTGTTTTTTTACTTTGTTGAGCATGCAATATGGTGTGACAAAAATACACAGGTAAAGATAATTATGTCAACCTCTTGATTCACAATATTTCATTTTTTTTTTTTTTGAAGTTTCCAATATTTTTTTTTATTATTATTAATATATATGAAGCATAGAATTTTTATTGCAATATTCAGTGTATCACTATTTTACTTTTCTATCTCGACACTTTTCTTGTCTCATCTGATAAGTTCTCACCAATTATTTATCTGGACATGTGCCGGGTTGAAGTGAATCAAATCTAGTAGATAAATTATGGCGAAAATGCATGTATTCATACATAAACTTAAAAATGTGAACATGTTTGAATTTGAGATATGATAATGTTAAAATGTCTATTAAACCATTTGCCATTTTGTTCCAGAGTAGAATTTTGTTTCATTTGCAATCTTTTAGTATTGAATTTTCTTTACTTTGGTGTGTAAATGTTGAAAAAATAAAAAGAATACTAGTTTCATGTAGTAACCACAGATGTTTATTTTTCCATTGTAATGTACATTGTGTCTTCATAAACCATGAGTAAACATGGCAGCTACAATCCACTCTGTGTAAATAAAACATTTTGTAGTATGAAAATCAATTACATGTATGTTAAAATCTAAATTGATGTTCCTTGAACCACTTCAATCATAATAAGGCAGCAGTAGTGTATATAATTGTTAACTTGTTAGCTGTTAGTGCTTTTAAATTCAACTAACCACAAAGTGGTGAGATTTTTAGTTTCATTTGATGTTCATACGACCGTTTCTTGACCACTCGTAGTTTATTTACATTCTGGCATCTTCATTTTAAGAGCAATATTAATCTGACTTAGCTTAGTCCCTCAGCCACTGTGGATTTGAACTACAACTTAAATGTAGATTACTTTCATTTGAGAAAAAAATGTTCTGTTTCGTTTGTGGTATAATCTTTTTTTTTTATGTACAATTTACTGCTTCAGTGGTATTTTAATGTCTTACCCTCACAATACATTTATAGTTCCGAAGATTAATGTTAATTATGTATAACAATTTCTTGATATAGCCTTCATTTAATCATTCATTATGTGGAATGTAAATAGTTCAGAGTTGTACGAACCAGGATTGAAACAAGTTGTGTATATTAACTCATTGTGGAGCCTCAGGAATCTCTGATCTCCTGTATCATCAATACCTGATGATTCACGAAGAGAAAACTGTCTACTGATATATACACGTGTCGTAGAACGTTGTGAAACAAATTACAATACATATATGTGGGGCCGCCGTGGCCGAGCGGTTACAGTCATGGACTGCAAATCTCTCAGCCCCTCACCGCTGTGGGTTCGAATTCCGGTAGGGACTTCGGATTTTTAAAGTGAGGAAGCCTTCCAGCTGGCTTGCGGTAGGTCGGTGGTTCTACCCGGGTACCTCTGTGTACTCGGGGTCTTCCTCCACCTGTAATTAGCTGGACGTCGCTATTTGATTGAAATACTATCGCAGCGACGGTAAACCCCAATACAACAACAATGCATATATGTTGTGTTCAGTACATAAGAGATTCTGTAGGAATAGTAGAGGTAATAAAGTACTTGTAGTGTGTTGATCGTTTGTGATTTATTTCAATATCCAGTCATCCCATATTCCTTGTACTCATCTGAGCACAACATGCTCAAGACAAGCTCTTTCCATGTGTTGTCGAAAGTAAGTACGATCTCGGGCTCAGATTTGAGTTTCATACTCAACTGCCGATTGACATCGTTTGAGTCTGAAAAAAAGTATGTTCACATTATTGATTATGTAATGACTTACTACCAAAAGTCTTAGTTATGAAATCGGAAGTGGATATTGAGATCCGTTTGCCCGGAGCCATATATTACTTTTACTGAAAATTAGCATGAATTTATACAATACTGGGAAAATGATACCTTGATAATTGATATCGATATGTAGTTAAAAAGTTTAGATAAATTGGATTGCACTATTTGTTCTACAGATGACTTGTACCTGACCGCTGAAGTTGTCCTTTGGGCGTATAATGCTCTGACTTGAGGTGCTCTGGTTATATTGTAAGACATATCACAACAAAGTATTTGTAGTCTAAGAATAGTTTTAAATAAATTTATGCACAGACAAGTCGAGGTAAATCACTGATATACCTCAACCATATTACCCGTTCGATATCCATAGAAATAATGTATTTATAGGATTATGCATGGTTGCTCGTAGATATTTGAAAAATCCGTACCATTCCTGAAACAGACACTCATCTGTGTGTGTTATCACATTTGGAACGGGGCTCGTGCGATTTTTCAAACACTTTCTGTCGTGTGAGTCTCTTAAGGTCTCTCGCACGAGACACTCGCGACTTCTATACATTATATGTATTGAGGTCGTACGAAGCTCTTGTACAAGTCACAAATGCACCGTACAAATATCGTGGGCTCATATGATACACGTACGATTTTTAGCTTTTGGGATACTTGATTGTCCGTCGTCCTTCGTCCGTCAACAATTTTGATGTTTACACACTAGAGGCCACAGTTTTGATCCAATCTTCCTTAAACTTGGTCAGAATGTTTGTCATGATGATATCTTGAACCCTATTGAAAATGGTCAGGTTGGATCAAAAAGTAGGTCAGTAGGTCAAATCTGAGAAAAATATTGTTTACAATTTGAGGGCAACATTTTTGGTCCAATCACCCTCAAACTTTGGCAGAATGTTTGTCATGGTGATATCTTTTGTGGATGGGGTCAGAAAATTCCTGAACATTGTTTCACCTCATCATATTAATTCCTGTGTTGAACAGGCAATGAAAGATACTTTTCTCAGGTGAGCGATTTAGGGCCATCTTGGCCCTCTTGTTACAATTGCTCGGATTGGCATACACGGGCGGTGCTCGTACGTCTATCGCAAGTGATTTGTGCTTTTTACATGATCCATCAATATTATGAAGTAAAAGAAATCACCCCTCCATTAAAAATTCCAAGAAAAAATGTTTTTCTGTTGTCTAAAATAATAAATAAAGTCACCGTATCATATTTTAATCCATGAAAATTTAAAATTATCAGATAAACTGACGATGATATTTTTCAACGACAAAATAAGACATTGTGAATTTAGTTTTCATCAGCGATTACGAGACAAGTTATCACAACTTACATTAATCACTCTCGATGACTCTGTTGGCGGCGTATACCACATTATAGTGGGAGAGCCTGGACGGGTGACCACTGTACCCTCTCACGTACGTGACCAGGAATCGAACCCGGGACGCATGTGGTGAGAAGCGAAACGCTATCCAGGCACCCCTTTAAATATGAAAAAGAAAAAAATACACATGAAATGAAAAAAGGGGGATTGTGGGGAGAGGTCGGGGTGTCGCATGTTGTCACCTAATGAGTATTATATTTAGTTGGGTGTAGTGCAAGAACAAAGTATATCCGTTATCATATCATCAGATATCTCAAACTGAATAAAATTCGACGAGAAACATGATGTTATTGTGTTGTCTAATTTGTCAAGTTTCCTTTCATCAGACATAAATCTTGTTGACAAAACAAGCAGGGTGCTGTACACCTGTGGTGTAGTTGCTATGTACGCGTTGTCAAACATGGCGTTGTATAGACTTATATTTACACCTACAGCCAAAACACCTTAGCAATCCTCGTATGTGTATGTTGTGTACTGCAGCTTATATATTCCGACCCAGGCTGAAGGTAAGAAAGCAAAATCTGATGGTTTATCGTATTAAGCATAATTCAAGGAAAATGTGCGACACTATTACGGAGATTTCAATTAGAAATACAGCTTTACTTTGATAGAACCCACCGACAGTCAGCTAGTTAAACAGTTGAGTGGTCACGTGAAAGCAAGCCAACGACTATAATCACTCGGCCACGAAAGCCATACGACTGTAGCGATATTCTAACGTACCAGTATAATATACACTGTGCATAGTATAGAAATTCCATATCTGAAGAAATTGACATTCTGTCTATAATTTGAAATAAGTATTTAAATGGAAATTAAACTTCCAAATTCTGTACACAACCTTCACTAATTTTTTGCAAGCTTATAAATTTGCTAAAAAAAAAAATCTCTACCATCGATTTTCTTTGCACGGTTTGGCATGTAAAATAAGTAATGTATATTTCCGTTTGGGAATGCACAATAGCTACCGTTTTGCTTTAAAACATCTGCCGAAGCATATCGATTATTTTGGACATAAAAAAAACCGCTAAATTTATGCATTTTAAGTCATGAAAAAGAAGGGGAAATACCGAATCTTCGATAATTTTGAACACAAACTCGCTAATGATATTTAAAGCATGCCGAATATTAGATCTCTGTTGAAAGTCTGTTTCGTAAAGCTTAGAACTGTGACTGTCCTACAACATAAAATGACGATAATGTACTTAAAGAATTTTATGACAATACATTTTCTTATTAATTTAAATGTAACATGACAATGTTGTGAAAATATATTCTTAGATTTACATTGTAAGTTTGTAACGATATTCGGAAAATTTGGAAAATATAATCAAATCGAATAATTTTCACATATATATTTATGTATTCAAAACTTTATTTTATTTTTCACACAATGCAATTGCGAAAGTATTTCATGTACTTTGTTTTGCTTTATGTTTGCTGAAATCTGATTAAATTTCACACATACCTAAAGTTATGCTTTCAAAACGATGATATATCCGCTAAGATTTTCTGGGAGAACACGTATACTGACAATACGGTCGTTTTATTGAATGATATTTATTTTTTAAAGCGCTCTGAAGTAGATTTCATTTATAAAAGTGAATCGAAAATGTTCTATGGCTAACCACTTATCATGTATGGATTGGTTAAACTTATCAGAAATGAATTGCGCAGCTCGGTTGCCACTCGGTATACACACTTCAGTGACCCTTACAATAGGTCAGACGGTGAACTACTGGTTTGATTTCAAGTTTTGGACTTTTACTTGCTTAAAACAATAGATTAGTATGGCCACAGACGAAGGTACGTAACTAATTATGAATGATAAATTACCTTTGTTTAGTCATGCTATACTTCTAGACTTTAAAAAGAAAGCTTAAGGCTTGTATGCACGTGTCAATATCTATTCAATAAGGAATATAGATCTAACTTGAATGCCACAGTTGGTCGTAGCAGACAAATCAATATAAATTTCAATCACTTAACTTTGTGTATTTCAACCGCTAGATGTTTGCAGAGACCGTTTCCCTTCATTAACTTGCAAGTTTGTTTTTGATAAGTAATGTAAGTTTTTCGGATTCAATTACTTTCTTTTTCTTCGTTGATTGAATCTATCAGAATGTGAAATTGATAGAATATTGGTACATTATGTTGGGATATCGCCATTATATTGGAATGAATGAAACATTCAACTTCGCAAATATTTGTCGATCTATTTGACTATTGCATAAAATAAGGCAATAAATACCGCGCAAAATTTTGTCAACGGTTAATAAGACGATCAAATAACCAATTACCTGCAAATCAATCTTTTTATAACCCGGCCTTTTTTTTCTTCTTTAAATTCTCTTTCAACTTTTTAACTTTCCTTTAAAATATTCTTTCATCCATATTTAATTCGCTCTGTCTGTCACGCTAGATTTCTATCTATCTTTTTTTCTCTATCTCCCGTAATGCCCATCTATCAAATGCTACACAACATTGCCCTTTTTAAATGTAAAACTATTATAAAAATCAATATAATGAGCCTAGCGATATAGACAGATATAACCTGCGTAAACATTGTTGTGACAGTAACAAAACAAGGCCAATCAGATGCCAGTAATTACAAGCACGATGGCAGTCTATACAACTTCATTTCTTTTACAACCTGCCTTGGATACTCTCTTTCGTTGAAGTAAATGTCATCAATAAACGACAGTTTGTAGTTTTTATATCTCTGTTTGTTTACAATATTGTCCATCGCATAACACTGTAATAATAGTACTGTTAGTGATGTATGGCTATCCGTAAAAATCGAATTGTACATATGTGTTTGTTCAAGTTGTTGATATAAACCAAATACACCACTCCTGTTGGGTTACTTGTAGAACTGCTACATATGAATTACAATGTGTATGACGGAAATATTGTTGGTGGGACTTTAAACCTAACAAACAAATACAATGTATGAAACATGAGGAGCTGGCATTGATCTGTGTGTATGTGTGTATTGACTCGATTAAGAACCTGAAACTCGTGAAGCATAAACACAGGTATACAGATTAATACCAGTCTGAAACTCGTGTAGTATAAAAACAGGTATACAGATTCATACCAGTCTGAAACTCGTGTAGTATAAAAACAGGTATACAGATTAATACCAGTCTGAAACTCGTGTAGTATAAAAACAGGTATACAGATTAATACCAGTCTGAAACTCGTGTAGCGTAAAAACAGGTATACAGATTAATACCAGTCTGAAACTCGTGTAGTGTAAAAACAGGTATACAGATTAATACCAGTCTGAAACTCGTGAAGTATAAAAACAGGTATACGAATTAATACCAGTCTGAAACCCGTGAAGTATAAAAAACAGGTATACAGATTAATACCAGTCTGAAACTCGTGTAGTATAAAAACAGGTATACAGATTCATACCAGTCTCTTGGTTCAGGCTTGTTCCAAACAAACGGGACTTACAAAATCGTATTACTAGGGAACTCAGCTAGATATTTATAAATTTCATTTTAAATATATTGGTTAAAAAAACTTAAAAAAGAAACACGAGTCAAAATCATCATTATCATAAATTCATTTTTTAAAAGATGTTTAGGCTTGCTTCTATTATTATTAGTGCCATGCTAGGATTCTGACTGTAGATTTGTCTTAACTTCATGAATCTTCTTTTTTAATTAATTGTAAAATGAAAACGGGACACAATCTTTTTTAATTAATTGTAAAATAAGTTAAGAAGAGATACATATTTTGTGAATTAATAGATGGTATGTAGATATAAATTCTACTGGTGATTTGTAAATGCAATAACTAAATAGCTGTTATATAGTTGTATAAAAGAAAAATAATTAGGTTTTGTCGTTCGTTTTCATGTCTTCACTCAAACTTTAACAGCCCAAATGTAATTCATACAGTTATGAACCGTCATGATTTATAGCAATGCAGTCCTTATATTTACATTGTATTTTCATCTTTAATGGAATAAGTTATTGAACCTACGTCATTAGACAGCTGACTGACATGTGTGATGCCGGGTGAAATGCCTGAATATCATACGTTGTAGATTCCATTACCGGGTATAGAGAGTGCCGCTCCGTTATAACGGGTTTGAATGCCTCTACTGAGCCAGCTTGCACTACATTTTCAGGGAGCTGATTCTAATGAATCACAGTATCCATAAAGAATCAAATTAAAAAATCTAAAATCAAATTTTTTCATTTCAGTTTTTATTAATATATTTTTTGTCTATTGATTTTTTTCTCTATTTTTTATTTTATCATTATAGTTATTAATAATTTCAAGGTTTTGATAATAAGGTAGGATAGAATCAAGGAAAAACATTGTAATAGAATTAATTCAGTTTCGTCACCATTAGACTTGTTATACCACACCAAAAGGTGGCATACCACACCTAGTCACATATGCGGACATTAGACTTACTGGGCATTGGAATCAAGCCAGCGGACCAGTCTTGAACTCAACACTACCGATATTATAAACAACTCGTATATAATTTACTCTGATTCAACATGACCACGAGGTATTGGTGTAATTACCACTGGTATATTAGTATGTACATGCCTTGCATAGCGTATAATTATCAGTGAAAATGAAAATCAATGTAGCATTTTGAAATGAATAAATCATTTTTTCCCAAACAAAACCACCCGTCCGTTCTGTGTGTTTCTTTCTTTCATTATCTTTAAAGCAATTTAAAGAAATGAGAACAATGTCTTTTTGTATATTTTCACTTCATTGTTCTACTATGTTTAATATTGAATTTCTTGTTCACTGAGTCACAGGGGGCTCAACCTGTACTACTTAATACTTTCATTTTAAATGTTTGTGTTCACTGTTATCACCGGCCTAAAATATTAATTGAAAATCGATAATTACTTTCTCAGATCCAGTAATATTCAAGGTATATCTTTACACGAACGGCATTACTATTTCATAAAGTGCATTTGTTGGATTTATCATTCAGCGAGGAGTAGTGCATAAGCTTACTAACGTTTATGCAGTATATTTTACGAAACAATCATTGGAGTAGTTACTTAAAGAAGTACAGAACTGTAAAAGTTTAATTACCGTATTGGTCATGCCGCCTCAATCTAAAAAGTCGACCGGAAAATCTAAAAAGGATTCAGATCGACCAAAATCACGTGATTCATCACGGTCGATTTCAAGAGGTAAATCTGTTTTTGTATACATAAAAATGGAAACGGTTAAAGTACATGTTTTAAATATGTTAGTGTGTGAGTGAAACTATTCTATAAAATTACTTATGTCGCTGAACGGGTCTTCCTTTGGAAATGCTGGCTTTTCTTTATATATGCAAGTTGTTTTTAATAAAATGTATCTACCCACGAATTAATTTAAGAGGTAAATTGGTTTGCGTTATGTGTATTTATAACATATTACTTTTCTGGTTGCTGTTTATTGCCTGCGGACTACAAGTTAAGCGACATTATTTTGTGTTTAACTTTTATTAGTGGGACACATGGAAAGGGTTTTCATTCCAAGTATTCATGAATATAACAGTATAACCACTTAATCCGAGATAAATACCGACGGTATAATAAGTTTGAGGGCATGGTTAGGAAACGACTATACGTCAATGATATACAGGAGGGTATGTTTTTGCTTTCACTTATTGTGTTATCATGATTTTAATCAGTGAATGAAATAATTGTAATCAACCTTTATTGAGATTAGGTCACAGATATGGAAGATAAATAGAAAGTCATGTTATCTGGCCTAAGGGTGATATTTCCGATATTGTCCGTTTGTCTGACAAGAATATCAGGTGTGGATAAAACATAAAATATTTTTTTCCTTGATCAATTAAAATTCGCAACTTGATGTGTAATTCTGAATTAATTTTACGCCGAGTTATCCAAATTATTTGTCCAATTAAGGTAATCCATCATTAAGTTAGAGTTCTTTTGTTGCTTAAAAAGACTTCAAATGCAAGCATCCACTGACTTCGAGTTATGCTTCTCAAAGTCTATAAAGGTTAACATCTACTATAAAATGCCCATGATCGCTTGATTTCACCTGATTGGGAATTTTTAAGCAGTAGAAAAGTGACTTATCAGCAACATATTGTTAAAAAAGAGTAACTTTCTTTCATAAACACAATTAATAAGAAACATAATATACCGGTAGTCTACTTCAGTTAAAAAAATAAATGTATTTGCTCAATTTGGGAAAATTCCATCAATACCAAAGGCGTGGGGGATATTTGATCCCTTCAAAAAGGCAGAACAACATTTGAGTACCGAAAGAATACTAGAATTTCCAGCATATTGCAGCTGGAGATGTACGCAAACAAACTGACACAGTATTAGATGGAGAGATTTGTCTAAAATTATAACTAAGATACATGTGCATGCGCGAATCCAGATGGGAGGGGGTGACCCTGGGGGATTTGGCTATTATTAATGAAGTAAAGAAGAACATAAGTGCCCCCTCCCCCCCCCAAACCATCTGGAAAAGTAGCTTGAACCCCAAAACCATCAAAAATTTATTAAAATACATATAAGTTGTACGTTAAATGAAAAATACCTGCATGAAAAGAAATATACATGTACATACTTTGTTGGTTTTTTTTTTTTTTTTGCAACACCTGTTGATTTTATATCATAATTTCAAGGATTTGCAGTAAAATATTTTCTTGTATTAGGGAAATGATTATTTATAGAAAAGTTAAATTTTCCTCTGTGATTTTCCATACTAAAATTCAACGATCTGTTGTATGCCTATACAGTGTTCCACTGGCTTTTGCAGGAGTTTCCTGTCGTCTTTGATGTGTGTGCTTTGCCTGTAGTGACTACTTTCATGCTACACGCTTTTTTCTTTCTTATGGTACACTTTGTCCAATAACTGACACTTCGAACAACCGTCATCTTGGAACGAAGGTCACTTAGCCAATATCCCGTTGGCGGCCTTTGTTCACATGTTAACTGTGTATCAAACTCCTTACTGTACCCCATGTAAAACTAAGAATTTATAATAGTAATACACTGACTAAATCTTTCATATCTCTGTTTATTTCAGCGTCCAATGCTGCAGCGAAGAAGGAATCGCTTGTCCTATCGGAAGGCAGCCTCGCTATTCTGGCACGTGAAATCGGCGGGGAAAAGGTCAACGGATTGATTATGGCCATGTATCTCAACATACCTAACACAACCATTGTCAATGCAGCAAACGACGCATCTGCAAACGGACTGATAGATGCTTCTGATGTGATTAAAATTGAGGCAACCACTGCTCTTCTGCTAGCATGGAAGACCATGCGCGCAGGGTCAAAGGAAAAAGAAAAAGTGAAAGATTTGGAAAGGGCGCTGCGCGAAATGGGCAAAGCAGACATTGCCGACGTAATCAACGATAAATATGCAAACAATATTGAATTGACAGCCGATGCATTTGGAAATTAGATTCAAACGTCAACTTTTAACTGTATCTGTGATATCATGGGGTGGGGGGAATCGATGGATCTAATAATTCAGGCACTGTGATGGTGACGATAGTATTCGAGCTTTACGAACTAAAAATATGAAAGGAACGAAGAGTCATAGTTAAGTATACGAGTGTTGAGGATATGATATGGAATGGAACATTTAAGTAACCTTTCAGACCTAAGTTCATGACAAATCAACTTTCTTATGATGGCTTTCGTGTTGAGGATTCCTGAGAAAAATTATCGTAATGGAGAATTTAATATATCAATACTCTCTGTCTCTCCCTTTCAGCTTGTTTTAGTATAGAATACATAACATATATTGTATTTTGAAAGTCACTTTAAAGGTTGAAATAAATATTTCATCTATATACGATGTTTATTGGTTCTTACTCCTGAAATGAGGAATGAAAAAGGAGAACAAACGAACCATAGTGGCAGCAGGTTGCTTACCTGAGTAGCGTCAATCTAAATACATTTTTTTTTTTGGTGTAAACCTATAGATGTCACTGGTTACCCACTAACAGCATCAAATTTAAGATTTGACGCCACAAAGCATCAGCCCCACCCAATATAAGCCTGATTTTAAAGGGGTTTCCTTGTTTCACTAAGTTTGTTATGAGCTCAGTGTTTATAATGACTATCGGTTTCAGAATTAATAATATTTTTTTCGTTTTTTTTTTTTTTATTATTATTTTTTATTTATTTACCCCGACTTGGAAGCAAGTTCTTTCAACTTGTACTAATCCCTCTCGCCTGTTCCTCTGCTGGACCAGTACTTTGCGCCTGGAAATGCCATGAAAACGGAGTTCGAAACCCTGGACCTTCG
>CM037782.1:71959962-72009962 GCA_021229015.1 Solen grandis
TTCATCTTTTGATTAAAGAGATTAACGTATATCAATTACTGTTTTCGTGGAGTTTATTCCTTTGAAGTTTATACTAATAGCGATTATTTAAGAAAAGTTTCGACATAGCTAAGTGGATAAGTGGCTGGCAGAAATATACCACCATACTCTTTACCTTATGAATATTCATGTACAAATTTATGAATTGATGAAATGTAATATACTGAACTTTTAATGCTACAGTAAAACCTGTCTTATCCGACACCCACTGGGACCAACTGACAATGTCTGATAATACAGGTTGTCGGAAAATCAGATCATTATAGACCGAACCTTTAAAATTGATAGTCCAAGTGTTTGCTATAATATATGGATGGCATTAAGCTTTAAAAAAATCCGAAAATAATGTTGAAATACATGTATACATATGTAAACAAAAACACATGAGCGAAGTTTATCATGAAAGTTAATTAACAATTACATATCTGATTCGTCATTGTTATTGCTTCTACACCGAAAAGTAACGGTTTGCAGGTGTGTCGGATGAAGCAGTGTAATTAAAGTGCAATTATCACTAACGGGACCAAAATCGTATGTCGGATACAGGTAAGACAGGTGTCGTCATGGACAAGGTTATTTAAACAAACTTTGAATAGGAATAACGATGGGACCGACGAAAAGATAATACAGGATGTCGTTATAAACATATGTCGTTATGGACAATGCCACACAACCAACATTATTTAAATTGCCTAAAACATACCAATCAACTATTTAAAATTATATTATTCTATGACTCCACCCCCTCGCCATTTTTAATGTACAATCTGTATCTCTGTTTATCTTTAACACAGAGCTCTGAATATGTTACATGTATTTTCATGAATAAGCACAGACTTGTAATAAATCAGATAGTATTGGTAAAGCAAGTTACTGAAAAAAACAACTCTGTGGTTCACCGTTGTCAGGTAAGAGACAATATTTTACATCTGCCTGCAGAAACCCATTTCCATAACTATTCAAGTTTGAACATGATATTTTAAATAACATTGCTGGTACTTCAAATAAGAAAAAAAAACAGAAGTCGTACACATATTGATACAAACCAACATTATTTTATAATATTTTTTACTTAATTAACAGTGATAGCTTCAATAAGTGTATTCATTAACACAAACATTTTTGAAAATAAGTACACGAGTTATTTTTTAAATTCTGCACAGAACAAGTGATATTTAGGAATAATTATCTTCGATTAAATGAGAACCTTAGAATTTTGGTAACTGGCATTATTTCAAAACTATATATCATACCAATACACTGAGTAACCTATACATAACTTATCACGGAACAAGATACAAATAAACAAATAATGTAAATTAAAAATGTGTTTGTTTTTCTTTCGTTTCCTGCCAAAGACTCACAATTCGCTTTTTAGTTACGTGTTTGATGATTTAAAATATAGTGTAAAATATAGTTCACTGTCATCTCTTCGTTACTTATATTTCGTTTTAATTTACTCGTAAGTAAGTGGATATTGAAGTCGTTGAATTTGAATTAACAGCTGTATGTTCAAACTATTAAGTTATAAATGAATCACATGTCACATGTATGTGCCTTACCAGTACAGATAAACATTGTTTTTCTTTGTCATTCGCCCGGTCTATTTCTAAGGTACGTTGGTATATTAGGACTAGTATTAAGAGACCCTGATTAGGAAGAATCGTATCACCGCGCGGATTCATCGCGAAATTTCATAGATCGTAACAATTTCCTTAGATTCTATTCGCGTAATGAGTTGAATAAAATACGATTTAATCGATAACTGATCGATTATTCACCCTTGTTTGGGAGTTGAGAAACAACTTACGAATAAATGACGTTCATGTCGCACTTAGAAATGTCCGGATATGCACAAGCTTCTTGCCATTTGGTCGGCACTCCCAACCCTTTTAACATTAAAAAGAAAAACGGTTGTGCCTTAGATATAAATTTATCTTATTTATCGGGAAACGTGTTTTGTATAGATTTACTTTTCCTATTAATGCGAAAATATTAATAAAGTATTCACAGGAGGCGGATATGATGATAAAGTATATTCATAGAGCACTACACTAGTATATAGTACACTAGTGTATATATAAATAGTTTTTTATGTTGTTCAAGTGTTTGTTGAAAATAAGAATGTACTAAATAACAAAGTAATGCTGGAAAACAAAGAAACACACAATCAACCCGAAATAAAGCATTACTACTGGTAAGATGTGTTAATAAGAAGTATTGGGCAAAAAAAAATCAATATTTTATAGTAGAAATTTTTAAGCATCGTCTCGGATAACCCACGGCTTATTATGCTACCCTCCATAAATCGACCGTGGGATTTTTTCACTACCGTTTTGTCGTGTAGACCGAAGCCGATACTGTGATCCGATTGGATGCAGGATGACCTTGGCCTTCCTGGCATTAACCAATCCGAACGTTCATATCGTAATTTCAAATATTCTATATATGCCATTAGTTATGTTTTTACCGCCACATGAAGAATCCAAAATGTAAACTACATTTTGATTGGCTTAAATATATTCGTGATTAACGCGTAAAAGCATGCTAGATGAAAATCCCATGAATGGAGAGTAACGAAACGAACAGAACATGGGTGTCCGACGCTGCTAATACAGATGCAATTACAAGACTATGTATTGCTTTCATATGTAGCGACTAAAATAAAAAGTTTATTGACATATGGACTCCCAATTACCGTAGTTTAAGATACATAACTGTTGTAAATGTCGATAGAACCATACTTTCACGTAACATTTGTTACGAATACATTGATAATAGATAATGTGATCAGTCGTTTTGCATGTTCTTTCTTTTGCATGATCGAATGTAAACAGAAACTTTCGCTATGTTTTCCATGTGGAAAATATACTCTTAAAATGTGATCTTCTAAATACGGTGTACCGTCCCCGGTGGCCAAGTGGTTAGAGCGTCCGCCTCGGAAGCGGGTAGTCCTGGGTTCGATCCCCGGCCGCGACATACCAAAGTCGTAAAAATGGTACTGTTATAGCTCCCTTGCTTGGCGCTCAGCATATGAGGGTAGTTGCAGGACTGGTTAGCCTGGTGTCAGGATAATGTGACTGGGTGTGGTATCATGCCACATGTCTACGACGTGATACTGCAGTGTGGCAGCACTATATCTGTCTCAAGTAGACATAGTCTCCAAATACTGTCGGTGGGACAATAAACCCAACAAACAAATAAATACGGTGTACCATCGGATGAATTAGCAGTCTTCTGGTGAACGTACAAGCTACTTGCTTTTCAAAACTCAGGTCTTTAGAATACCAGAGAATATATATGACGGAATATTCGTAATCAAACACTGCCTTAAGCAAAACAGCACATTTTATTGAAACTTAAAAACATTTTGCATTCCAAAATTAAAGTGTTTTTTTTTTATTGTATGCTAAAACAAAAATGCGACATTGAGTTCTGACGAAAGTAACTGATATTGAATGTGATCAGCAAGATATTCAAGTTGCAAACTACTGATCAAATACTGCTCTTTTATTACTTCAATAATGTCCAAGCGGCCGTTAACAATGTTGATGTTTATTCTGAGATGCCTCAGTTTCATTCATTTCTGCAGCAACAAATATCAAACTCTATACAGTATCAGTACAATACAGTACATTGTATTATCTTAATGTCAAATCTGACAAATATCGAATTTCTAGAAGCCTTGTGCAATAAGAGACCTGACTGTCTCCTTCAGTCGGCCATACTTTCTGGCGTTGCCTGCAGACACTTTTCCAGACTCATAGATCCTCCATTGTCCATCTGCACCACGTGACAGAGAGCACATGACTACAGCCTGCGAGTTGCGGGCATGTGTGAACGTGGTTTTGCACAAATCAACCGTCGGCTTTGAAGCCTCGTAAAACTTGAGGCTTGGGTTTGGGTAACTAGATATATTTGGTGAGCTCCAGGCGCTTAGGGTGAAGAATAGATGTGTAACAGACGGGGGAATCAACTTTAGTCGGACGTTTATTGTATGATGCCCTATGCTTCTAAAATCATCCATCACATCTCCTGAGTGCTGGACACACGTATTGCTGCTGGAACGATGTCCATAATCGCATAATTCATGAAAACTTTGGCCACTGAACAACAGACAGGAAGCATCCAGATAGTCTCTACCATGGTTCGGGTAACCCCAATACAGGTCAAAGACCACATGGTCAAAGCCTTTCGGCACAGCAAACAACAGAATGATCAAACACAAGTTGGAGTTTTGCGCCACATTGAAGTCTGACAAACGGGCCATTCCACCATCTGGCCGGTAGTCCTGAAGATAATATTGATAATATCATCATCATAAATGATGACAAAATCAAGTAATACAAATAAAACAAACAATCTATCTGTATTATATGCAGTATTTTTCTTAATATTAATTAGCGAGTTTCAGTCTATTAATTTCTCTAATTACATATTCTAAACTTACATTTGGCATCTAGGTCACCTTTTAATTGATAATATCAAATTTAAAATAAATAAATAATAGTGATGTATGATAACTAACAAATTGAAACAAGAGGGCCATGGTGGCCCTTTATTGCTCACCTGAGTATCACTGCTCTAAAGGCAACCTTAAGTATTATGGACCATAACTTCCATACAAGGCATAATAATCCTTGGTTTATTATCTTTATATATATATATATATGATCAAGAATGCTTTAAAAATGTGAATTCTAGAATCTTAATAAAGTAAAACATGACATGTTTATACTACATGTACAAAGGCTATAATTGGAGATAGTGGTCCAATATCAAGTCAGCCTTGGCAAGATAATAGTCATTAATATTACCATCTTGGTAGAGGGTTTCCTATAGAACATCTGTGTCAAAACATTTTAAAATCTGGCCAGTAGTTTTGGAGCAGAAGTCTTTTAAAGTTTTCACTTCACATGTATACATTTAAGGCAATTTAGCCCAGCCCCTGGCGTTCATGTTTTTTTTTACGGATCAGAATAATTTTAGCAATCTTGGTAGAGGGTTACCCAAGGAAAATCTGTACTGAAACATTATGAAATCTAGTCAGTTGTTTTGAAGGAGATGATTTTTAAATTTCTCATTTTTTTTTTCTTTCTGTTGTTACATGTAATTGGAAATCAATATACAAAAATGTACATCTTTTTTCTTTGGTAGAATCAGATAATAATCCCTGCTATGGTCCCTGCACCCATGACCTTTTTTCTAATTCGTTTCAGCAAAAGTATTGAATGAATAATTAATCATGTATAAATATTTCTCAATCAAGTCTTTCCACTGAAGGTATGTAATGAAGTTTTACCGTCAACTCGACGTCATTGTAAAGCAGCTTCTGCTTCTCAACGTCATGTTTCATCTCCATGTAAATCTTCCTCTTGAGCTCTCGGATCGTCATAAAACCATTGTACGGCAGCTGAACACTGTCCCCGGTCAGCTGACTGACAGTCAATGTGCCACCTGTGGCTTCTGGCCAGGCCTCCCCCTGGCTCTCAATGTTGGGTGTGTACTCCCGGAACATGTAGCAGAGGGTGGCCTGGAACTTCTTGAGTCTTGGGTCGGAGAGTGAGGCAGGTAGACCACAGCCGGGGTGGGGGCATCTCGAGGTCTCGCCCACCTGCTTGATTGTGCACTGTATTTATAAAAAAATAATGAATTAATCTCATTTACTATCGCGGGCCAGACTATGTGATGATAATAAAGACAAGAGCTGTCAGAGGACAGCACGCTCGACTATTCAAAATGCTTGTTGGTAAATCAAATGAAATCTATTTAAATTTTTGCCCTTCATAGTAATATTAAACAAGAGGGCCATGGCCCTTAAGGTTTTTTAATAAAGACAAGACTGATTCTGATATAACTTAATCTAAAACATTTTACCCCTGACAATACTACACACCAAATATCTAAGCAATGGGCCATATGGTTTCAGAGAAGACTTGGGCGCAGGGTCATTTATCACCGTAGGGCCAAGACTTTGAAAATCTTTGTAATGAACCATTAGATGCTACTACATACCAAAAATCTTAGCTCTAGGCCTTATTGATTCACAGAAGAAGATTTTTTAAGATTTTCCTATTTAACTCTATGTAAAACAAGTGACCCCTGGTGCGGGGTCATTTATCACCATTGGGCTATGATTTGTACAATCTTGGTAGTGGCCCATAAGATGATGCTACATACCAAATATCTAAGCTCTAGGCCTTATGGATTCATAGAAGAAGATTTTTTAAGATTTTCCTATATAACTCTATGTAAAACAAGTGACCCCTGGTGCGGGATCATTTATCACCATAGGGCTATGATTTGTACAATCTTGGTAGTGGCCCATAAGATGATGCTACATACCAAATATCTAAGCTCTAGGCCTTATGGATTCATAGAAGAAGATTTTTTAAGATTTTTCTATATAACTCTATGTAAAACAAGTGACCCCTGGTGCGGGGTCATTTATCACCATAGGGCAATGATTTATACAATCTTGGTAGTGGCCCATAAGATGATGCTACATACCAAATATCTAAGCTCTAGGCCTTGCAGTTTTGCAGAAGAAGATTTTCAAAGTTTGCATTTTTAAAATCTATTTTTAGCTCCTGTGACCTAATTATGCAATGGACCAGAACCATTTATACAACTTTAGTAGAGCTTCATCCAAGGAACATTCCTGCAAAATATTTTTTTAAATTGGCCAAGCCGTTTAGGAGGAGATGTTGTTTGAAACAATTGTTGACGCCGGACGCACGCACGCACGGACGCACGCACGGACGACGGACGCCGGACAAAAGGCGATCAGAAAAGCTCACCTTGAGCACGTTGTGCTCATGTGAGCTAAAAATGATATACCTTGATAGTCTGATACCCCTTAATATATTTATGATGTCTAAAATCAATCCCATGCCTAGTTACTGAGACATAAGCACAATAACACTGTGCATGCAAAACTTAAACCAATAATCCAAGTTAGAAAAGGGCCATAATTTGCATCAGTCCAAAAGTTATCCTACTGTTTTCTGATGCCCTTGAAGACACACCTTAACTTTCTAGTCAATTCCACAAGCAATTTCTGAGATATAAGCTGGACAGTAGCTTGAATGCAAAAATTTAACCATAATTCTAAGTTAAAAGGGGGCCATAATTTTTAATATATTCCATCAAGTGTTATCTTCCTTTATAGTACGATACCCCTAAACATATTAAAGATGTTTCAAATCAATTCCATGCCTGGACTCTGAGATATAAGCATGAAAGTACCTTGCATGCAAAACTTTAACCAAAATTTCTAAGTTAAAAAGGGGCAATAATTTGTAACAAATTCTATCAAGAGTTATCTTCCATGAAAGTATGATACCCCTAAACATATTAAAGATGTTTCAAATCAATCGCATGCTTGATACTGAGATATAAGCATGAGAGTATCTTGCATGCAAAACTTTAACCAAAATTTCTAAGTTAAAAAGGGGCCATAATTTGTAATATATTCCATCAAGAGTTATCTACCTTGGTTGTATGATGCCCCTAAACATATTCATAAACTTTCAAGTCAATACCATGTTTGGTTATTGAGATACAAACTAGATAGTAGCTTGCACGCAAAACTTTAACCAAATTTTCTATTGCATGCAAAACTTTAACCAAAATTTCTAAGTTAAAAAGGGGCCATAATTCATATTAAATTCAGTCAAGAGTTATCTACCTTGGTTGTCTGATGCCCCTGAACATATTTATAAACTTTCAAGTCAATACCATAAATGGTTATTGAGATATAAGGTTGATAGTAACTTGCACGCAAAACTTTAACCAAAAGCTGCAACGCCAACGCCGACGCCGACGCCAGGGTGACTACAATAGCTCTCATATTCTACGAATAGTCGAGCTAAAAATGAAAGAAACAAATGGGGAAAAGCATGTGTGATAATTCTTGCTCTGTAATATTTTTTCTTGTAACTTTTACGGTATAAAATTGTGTGAATTAAGACATACATTTGTGATTCCTATCCAAATTTGGGTTGTAGAAACTTTCAGAGAAAAAGTCGCCTACATGAACCATCTCTGATATAGAAAGAAAAGAAGAAACAAGGGGGGCAAGATGTCGCTCACCTGATTAAGATGGTTGTGTTAGGCAAAATGACAAAAAATCTGGCATCTAAAGTGTTTTTCTAACATTTGACTAAGTGGCCTACATTTTGATCCTACCTGAATTTGCACTCAACTGGAAATTCATGCAGTCATCATTCATATCAAGTTTAATGAAGACTGGGAAAAAAATGTAGGCCTCTAGTGTGTTCACAAGATTTTTCTAAAATTTGCCCTGGTGACCTACTTTTTGACCCTATGTTGCCCAGTTTTGAATTCATCCGAGATTTGATGTAAACAAACATTCTGACCAAGTTACATTAAGGTTAATCAAAAACTGTAATCTCTAAAGTGTTCACAAGGTTTTTCTAAGATTTGACCTAGTGACCTAGTTTTTGACCCAACATGACCAAATTTCAAACTCATCCGACATAGCATAAAGACAAACATTCTAGCAAATTTCATGAAGATTGAGCCCAAAATGTGGCCTCAAGCATGTTCACAAGGTTTTTCTAAGATTTGACCTGGTGACCTAGTTTTTGACCCCACATGACTCTTTTTCAAACCCATCCGAGATATTATGTAGACAAACATCCTGACCAAGTTTCATGAAGATTGGGCCAAAACTGTGGCCTCTAGAGTGTTCACAAGCAATTGTTGACGATGGACGACGGACAAAAGGCGATCACAAAAGCTCACCCGAGCACAAGTGCTCAGGTGAGCTAAACAAAAGCAGATGCTAGAGTGCAAATAAAGCGAAATCTGACATTTTTTAAATAATAAAAGGGGCATAAATCCTGACCTAAATTAGCCGATATCAGCCATTCTCCAACTTGGCCAAGAGATTATGATTGTAAACATTGTCATGAAAGTATGAAAATGATTGCTTTAGAAAATGAAGTAGCTAGAGTGCAAACAAAGTGAAATCTAGCATTTCTTTTGATATTAAAAGGGCCCCAACCAACCAATTGGCCTTTTTTTTTTAAACTGCTTAAGAAATGAAGAAGTAAAAAAAAAAAGGTTTTTTAATATTAATAAGGGCATAACTCCTGACCATATTGGCTGATATCAGCCATAATCAAACCTGACTAATAGATTTTAGCTATAAACATTGTCATAAAGTTTGAAGATGATTGCTTTAGAAATGAAGATGCTAGAGTGCAAACAAAGTGAAATAAGGCGTATTTTATATAAAAGGGGCATAACTCCTGACCTGATTGGCAGATATCAGCCGTAATTAATCTTGACTGAGAGATTATGGCTTTAAACCTTGTTATGAAGTTTAAAGATTACTTGATTGCTTAAGAAAAGCAGATGCTAGAGTGAAAACAAAGTGAAATCTGGCTTTTTTTTAATATTAAAAGGGGCATAACAGTTAAACTCATGACCTAATTGGGCGATACCAGCTATAATCGAACTTGGTAGAGAAATTATGGTAATTAACATTGTCATAAAGTTTGAAGATGATTGCTTAAGAAATAAAGACATGACTTGACTTGACTTGACTATTTGAGTTTACCGTCGCCTCTACAGTATTTCAGTCATATAGTGACGTTCAGCTAATTACAGGTGGAGGAAGACCCCGAATGCACGGAGACATCCGGGTCGAACCACCGACCTATCGCAAGCCAGCTGGAAGGCTTCCACACATGAAAATCTGAATGACCCTGCCGGGATTCGAACCCACGTGGTGAGGGGCTGAGTGAGTGCTATAGTCAGCGACTTTACCCTCTCGGCCACGGTGGCCCCCTTAATAAATTAAGATTCTAGACTAATTGTGGACGATGACATTCATCGATCCTAATAGCTCATCCTGAGCTCAAGTACACAGGTGAGCAAAAAAATGAAGTATATAAGTAAGTAAGTAAGTAAGTAAGTGAAGCCAATGGCCAGGATATAAGTAAGTAAGTAAGTAAGTATGAACTGATGTAATTTGTTGATGGTTAGCAACACGGAATTCATTGGTTTGTTTATAGGGTTTAATGTCACATGGACAGTATTTTGGGTATTTGGAGACAGATATAGTGCTGCCATAATGCAGTATCACACCGTAGACATGTGGCATGACACCACATCCAGTCACATTATCCTGACACCGGGCCAACCAGTCCTTGAACGATCCTCATATATGCTGAGTGTCAAGCAAGGGAAGCTATACCAGTACCTTTTTACCGACTTTGGTATGTCACGGCCAGGACACGATTCTGGGGTGAACGCTCTATGCACATCCCCACCGGGTTTCATTTAATATCTGTAAAATTCCATTTATTTATATAATAAATAATAACTCTGAACTTACCCTGAGACACGACAGGTATGGGTGTTCACAGTCCTCCGTCACAGTGCACGAGGGGAACTCATTTGGCAGCTTTATATCGTGACAAATCGTGCACTCCATGGTCTTGGTACTTACCTGAAATATAAAATCCTTTTTAAAGGAAGGCTTGCCCAGGCTTACGTCCAGTGTGACAAACCCTATGCAACCGTATGCTTACAGTCAGCTATGAAACTATATCAGTGTCATAAACCACGACCTTGACGTATACCCATGTACAGTGTAAGGAGCATGTGAACAGCATGCTAATATGGTCTTAAGACAACTCCATAGCTGACTGTAAGCAAACGGTTGCATACGGTTAGTCATACTGAATGCATTCCAGAGTTTATTATAAGCCGGCCTATCAAAAACATGTTTCTTAACCACGGACTTTTTTGTCCAAGTCTTGGTCCCCGTATAATAACCAAGTATAGTCAAATGGACTTACCGGTTAAGTTTGAATTCATCTTTCAAAATTTCTGGTACATGCTTGTTTTGTAAAAACGGTGATTTTGAAACACAGACTCATTTTATACTTGATTGTGATAGATCTAAACATATAAGAGATTATATCTTCAAAGATTTTTTTATGTACTCCTTCATTTATTCGGAAATCTGTTGCTGAGAAGATAGCCTTCCTTTTAGACGAGCATACAAGAAAAACTGCCAAGTTTCTTGTATGTGCATTTGACTTAAGACGTAAGCTACTTTATGCATAAACCAAAATTTTCAAGTATTTTTTGTATGTATTTATTTCAACTGCCTCCCCAGCACCACCTTTCTGAACCGGGATTCTTTGTCATTACAAAAATAACAAGAGGGTCATGATGGCCCTGAATCGCTCACCTGATTATAAATGAGCAACATATGTTGGATTTCATATTGACCTACTTTTTGACCCCATATGACCCACTTTCGAGCTTGTCCAAGTTTTTATGGAAACAGACATTCCGACAAAGTTTCATGAAGATATTCCAAAAAGGTGGCCTCTAGAGTGTTAACAAGGTTTTACTAAGATTTGACCTCATTGCCTACTTTTTGACCCTACATGACCCAAATTCGAACTTGTCCAAGATTTTTATGGAAACAAACATTCTGACCAAGTGTCATGAAGATTGGGCCAAAAATGTGGCCTCTAGTGCTAACAAGGTTTATCTAAGATTTGACCTCATGACCTACTTTTTGACCCCACATGACCCAATTTCTAACTTGTCCAAGATTTTAAGGATACAAACATTCTGACCAAGTTTCATGAAGATTGGGCCAAAAATGTGGCCTTTAGAGTGTTAACAATGTTTTTCTAAGAATTGACCTCATGACCTACTTTTTAAACCCACATAACCCAAATTCGAACTTGTCCAAGATTTTATAAAAACGAACATTCTGACCAAGTTTCATAAGATGGGCCAAAAATGTGCTTAGAGTGTTAACAAGGTTTTACTAAGATTTGACCTCGTGACCTACTTTTTGACCCCACATGCCCCAATTTCGAACTTGTCCAAGATTTTATGGAGAGAAACATTCTGACTAAGTTTCATGAAGATCTGGCCAAAAATATGGCCTCTAGAGTGTTAACAAGGTTTTTATAAGATTTGACCTCGTGACCTACTTTTTGACCCAACATGACCCAATTTCAAACTTGTCCAAGATTTTATGGAGACAAACATTTTACCAAGTTTCATGAAGATTGGCCTAAAAATATGGCCTCTAGAGTGTTAACAAGCCAAATTGTTGACGACGCACGTCGCACGACGGACGATTGGCGATCACAAAAAGCCCACCTTGAGCACGTAGTGCTCAGGTGAGCTAAAAAAAAAAAAAATCAGTGTCCATCTTATCTTTCATATGTACATGTGATATTTTCTGTTGAATTTATTATGATTGTATGTCCCAGCTGTGACTTATAGGCCCATGAGGCCGGGTGTCTGAATTGCTTTTTTCATCAATATGTATACTGTATAACACATGTCACTTTAATAAAACACTTACTTACTTACTTACTTACTTATATCCTGGCCATTGGCTTCATTGAAGTGAATTTTAAAATTTTCTATATGGAGTATGTAAGGAAATTAGTGGACCCCCTGGGGGCCTCATTATTCAAGGGATCAACTTCATTTTACCAATTACTGTAGATGACTACGATGTGACCATTTACGCCAAAGAAAATTAAATTATGGCCATTGGTTTCAGAGAAAAATGTTTTTAAAGTTTTTAAAGTAAAATTCTGTTGGTTGCTATGGCAACCAGAGTTATGCATGAATGAAGTTTATTTTAGCAATATTTGTGGAGGATAACCCAAGGATCATCAATGCCAAGTTTTATCAATTTCTACCCAGCTGTTTCAGAGGAGATGTCGTTTAAAAGCAAACTGTTGACGACGCATGACGGACAACGCATGAAAGTCGCAGGTTAATCCAAGAAAGCTCACCTTGATTATGTTGTGCTCTGGTGAGCTAAAAATACTGGAAGGCTAAATATTATAACAAGAGAATCGCGATGGTCCTGAATCTCTCATCTGAGGACCCTGATTTTCATTAGGCTAGATAAACGTAACTGAAAGAATGTCCACAGCCCCATCATTGGCATTAAAGGACCGATTAATTGGATCCAAGATTTTATGCAGACAAACATCCTGACTAACTTCTGTGAAGATGAAGCCAAAGATGTGGGCTCTAGGGTGTTCACCAAGTTTCAAAGATTTGACACAGCGACATACTTATTGACCCCATGTGACCCAGTTTCTTACTCTTCCAATATTTTATTAAGAAAAATATTCTGACCGAGTTCTGTGTGGTTTGGGCCAAAAATATGGCCTCAAGAGTATTCACAAGATTGTTCAAGGTTTTAACACAGTGACCTACTTTATGATCCCACATGACCCATTTCGAGTTCATTCAAGATTTCATGCAAAGATGTTTTATTTCCTACGTGTACAATGTACATTGTCAAGTATACAATAAAGATAAAGTATATCAATATGGTCACATACTATCAAGTCAAAGAAGCGAAGATGAACCACTATCACAAGCACAAAACACTGTATGGATTTTATATACGCATGATATAAGAATGATAAATATTTCAACGTAAATAAACTGTCTGTATAATACTTTTATATGACTAGACCAATAAATAATTCATGCACAGTACATACATTAGACATAGATCTCAGAAATGCGTTTATAATCATTCAAAAAATTATTTAATAAATTATTTCTTACTTCCATGGCTTTCTTAAAGTGTAATGCCAATTTAATAAGAGTAGTCTTATCTTCTGATTGTAAAAAAAAAAAATGTACATACTAGGTCTAACACAGAAGTGCTTATTAATAAAAAAAATTCCTTATATTTTCAAAACACGGACATTTTATATTAAAATGATATTCATCTTCTATATCTAATGAATTTCAGCACTGACAGTAATACAACCATTCTGGTCATGTTTGATAAAGCTTAGACCAAGAGTGTGGCATTTATGTTGTTCACAAGTTTATTTAAAATTTTACTCTGTGACCTACTTTTTGAACCCTCATGACTCGAACTTATCCAAGATTTCATAAAGACGAACATTTTGACAAAGTTCTGTGAAGATTGGGCAAAAAAATGTGGCTTTTCGAGTGTTCACATGTTTTCTTAAGGGTTTTACCCAGTCACCAACTCTTGTGAATATTAGGCTAAAAATATGACCTCTAGCGTGTTCACAATGTTTTCCTAGGATTTGACCTAGTGGCCTACTTTTTGACCCCAAGTGATGCAGTTTCGAACACGCAGACAAACATTCTGACAAAGATTTGTTAAAATTGGATCAAAACTGTAGCTTCTAGATTGTTCACAAACATATTGGTGACGCCGCACGCCACATGACGGACATGTATATCACATCCTAATACACCACAAGCATGCTGTAAAATATGCGAGTAATTCAACCGATTTACTGTAACATTAATGTGTAATCAATAAAACAGAACAGATCTGTTCTATTCTGTTCAAATTTATAATGAATTGAGCAGTTTTAATTTGGAGTATCTAATATATATAAATAACATGTCTTCATAACTTGTCGTTGGTAAGAGTTTGCAAATGAACATTTAACTTTCATCTGCGTGGTAATTTTAAGGTGCAATGGAATTTCCATCTCGCGGTTATTTACATTGCGCGGTATATGAAAAATCTTCTTGATATATATATACTTAAATTAATAACGATTTCTACTTATTATATATTCATTAAATTAAAACATTATATTGACCATTATCATTTTGTGATATGATGCCTTTTTATCTGGATACACACCTGGCCTGGATAGTGAAGCTAGCAGCGTAAACTGCTTTATTTAGAGAAAACATATTAAAAAGCGTATGCCAGAGCATAAATATTGTATTCTTATTTTAACCCATGCAAGAATAATATAACAAATTTCAACTCATTGTGTCTAGCAAACGTCCTTTGCGTGTTTTATCGAGAAACAATGGACTTTCCATTGCCCCGGCCGTAGCCTATATGAATATATACACATATAATCTCCAGTTTAATGACTCCACGAAGTTAATTCGTATGTTATGTCCTAATTTAATGTTTATACATGTCATAATAAAACAGTAACAGGTGGTTAAAATAGATTTATGGCATTTAATAAGCTTTTCTGAAAACAGAATTCCCATTGCTCCGTAATCATTTCCATTGCTCCATATATATGTATAATCTCAAATTAATAACTCTAAGTTTATTCGCATGTCATTGTTTTAACATTAATTTTTATATATAATTTAACAGTTATAGATGGCTGAAAAGTAGTTTTATGGCATTTAATATTGCTATTCTGAAAATAAAATTTCCATTGCTCGATAATTTCACTGCGTCCATTGCTCAATAAAATTTTCATTGCGTGTTTAAGGGTTTTAGGCCTACCGCTTCAAAACATTGGGTAACATACTCAACTACATACATACATATGCATAAATATACATAAAGATCACATACTAATATGTACAAAAATACATACATACATATGCATAAATTCACATATACATCCCTACACACACAAGTCACACATAATACACATAAAAAACGCATACACATTCATACACATAAGTACACTCATATGTACATGCCAATACTTTTACACATATCATTACTCATAAAACGTCACTTGATATCAAATGTAATCAAAACTTGAAAAGCATGAAGCACCATTAAAACAATTTTCCAGCGTGATCAGTGAAAGTACACACCTGTAGAGTATGTGTATGAACCAAATATTCCGTGTAGGCACAAACATGAGGATAATACCATAAAATACAGAAATGTTTTGACAACATGCATTCAGATAACAAACTAATCAATCGAAATTAGTTGCAGTCTTAAACATTGATGATGATGATGATGATGATGATGATAGTGGTGATAATGTTAGTGATGATGATGATGATGATGATGAAAGCACTTGAACAATATGACTGACCCTTAATAAATACAATTGAAGATGATTTTGATGATGACGATCGATGATGACAATGAAAGCAGAACATAACTAATGCATGTATTACTCACATGTTTGATACAATGTAACCGTCCATTAAAAATTTTGCATTACACTCCTGTTAATAAGTAAATAAATAAATAAATAAATAAATAAATAAATAAATAATTTGGATTTATGATGCAATAAATATCAAACTTTGTGAATAATATTTGATCATTATAAAGATTATGATTACTGATGATGATGAAGGTGATGATGATGTTGGTGTCATGTATTTCCCTCATCATGATCGAAAGCGAAATATGGAAAGGAAGTGTTAACACCGTATGAATAGCATTAAGTATATAGCACAATGTGATACGGTCCTTGACTTTTGTCGAAAACGAAAGGAGTGAAGGCGCTATCTATATATAGTTTATGTCATTTTACTTAAATGTATATACCTTTCATCAACAACTTAAACTGATGATGATGATGATGATAATGATGATGATGACAAAGTTCTAAAACTAATATTAAGATATCAATTTAGCTAGCCTTTATTTCTTGAAATTTGCTACGTGATCCTCGTTTTGATGCATAGGATTATGATGATATCAGTATTTTATATAACTAAGGTTATGATGATGATAACGAAAATTAATTCAAACTATCATTAACACATATCTCATTTCTTATCAGAACCGTACTCGTATTTGTATATGTAAAAAATGTAGCCAAGTCAAGTGACTTGACTTGTAAAAATGTATATGAGAGAGAGAGAATGTTTCTTATTTTGTTTACTCGTATATATAATATATATAATATTAAATTTATTTCAAGAATGAGAATTACACACTGTAGTCTGTAGACAGACAGATGGATAGATAACGGTTAAACCCGATAACTTCTTTTACAAAAGTATATGTCTGGATAGATAGATATTAGATATTCTCACTTACCTTTAAGACGTACCAAGCTAAAGCCCCTGTACTACCCAGTACGTGTTATTTATTGAAATGTTGAAAGTGAACACAAATTATATTATAATCAATGCTCTATTTAATGCATGCACAACCTATCAGTACCACAACATTTTCTGAAAATCTATATATGGCGGCATGTTTCCTGGAAATGGCAAGGAGAATACAACTGCAAGTCGTTTTTTTTAAATGCTAGCAGAGATCGATCGTAATAAATTTAGATGTATGTTTATCTAAAATATATAGTTTCTTAAGATAAACTTATTTTGAGAGTATGCAAATATAATGTTTGACCTTGAAAGTTAGTTATTTTTTTTAATCCTTCATGTGTGAATATCATTTTTTCCCTGAACATCCAAATCGTCCACACATTTTAGCAAACAACAATGCTTACTCGGCTATTGTCCGGAGTGCACGAGATATTCATAATTCTTCATGTTCATGGCAATGCAGCTAGATTTACAGGTGGTTGGGGCGGTAGTTGATAAATTGTATACATCTGTACAGTTTTCTGAAAATCGATGAGAGCCAACTATACATTTTCACATTTTCCGAAAATCATCCCCCCATTTTTTTTTTCCTTCAGAAAATTTCCTTCACCACACCCCCGTACTGGTTACGTTAGTTAACAACGTCTTACAAACTGGGTGACTAAAATGGTTTTAAGTTCTTTATGAAACCAGGCGTTTGTCTGGATAAGGACTAGATCAGCTTGTATTTATGGTTAAGTTTAAATGTCTCGCAGTTGATCTAGCTTTTGTTGTGATGTTGATACTTGCACTACCCCTAATCTTCAAAGTTTAGCGACGTCGGTTAGAGTCAGCAATTGGATCGGTGACATCCGGTCTCACTAATATGGTGGCACTTCGAATATGGTAATCATGGGTTATATGGCGGATGGTCACGGGTTTGAGGTAGGGTCATCTTCAAAAAGAGAAAAGGGCGAAAAGTGTAGTGATAACTGCTAGGTTTTAGTTACTTGCTAGTCCCATTTTGTTTAGATTAAATATATTTTATTCTGCTAAGTGTTACACACATGGGGCTGTGCAACAAGTTCTTACAATTTACAAATTGTTTAGTCAAGCAACGTATTTGAACGTCTGGTAGGGTCAGCCATTACATGGTGACAGCCGGTTTGTTATTCTGCGTTTTTTTTTTTTTTTTTTTTTTTTATTTTTTTTTTTTTTATCTAAAGTTAAGGAATGCACTGCAAGGAACTTTTGATTGCCTCAAAGTGAAACTTTGAAGATGAAATACATTTCATTAAATCAAATAATTTTTAGCGGTAACACCAAGAACAGCCATGTCTTAACCAACGTGGCTGGTACGTAGGTGTGTTCGGTCTTAAACGAGGAACGTTGTTTGTATACGGTTAACAATGTGGGTCATAAATAGCTATAATACTTCCAAAGCTTTTTCAGAATGTACAATATGGCGGCTGTAATTGTGTCAATGCTTAGTTGCAACCATAGTTATTAAACATTAGGCTAGTCAGCACCAGCCTGGTACTGTGTTGTAATAACTATAAAGAAAGAATGTCGCGGTAACCTTCCATATCCTATGATTGAATGGCAACGTGGGACTGTGTAAGAACTTTATGTTTCTTTTCATTTCCCCCTGTTTGGTTGAATCAGGGATTCTATTTGTTATATAGAATTCCTGATTAAGTTCATGCCAAAACTAAACAGAATATTGAAACATTGCATTATAAGAAGCTTTTCTTCCGCCTACAATTTGATAAAGTCAGTGAAAATTCTGAAATGCTTAAATTCAAGTGATTTGTTGTAGATCTATCCCAGTGTAACCAAAGACATATTTAACAGAAATGTAAAACGGTCCGAAAGAACGTTTCTTATGTCCCCACCAAAAATGGGAGTGTGTGTGTGTGGGGGGGGGGCATGTAGATTTGCCTTTGTCCGTACGTCCGTCCCGAAACTTTGTGACACTCATATTTCCGAAAGTATTTTTATTACAGACTTGATTCTTCATGGATATATTAATCAGGACATGCTCTTGCGCACCTCGGTATATTCATCAAACCGCCATTGAAGATGACAGAGTAATGGGCCTTTGTTTTTGAAAAGAATGTTGATACTTCATGGATATATATTATTCAGGATTTTTTTTAAAAAGAATTTATGCTTGTGACGCAATACTTGAAAGTATTTGTACTATTAAACCTGGTATTTTTCTCCTCACATATAATTGATAAGCAAACTTAAGATTGAATTGAATGAAAATCAGAGATTTAAAAATGTGATTTGATACATATTTCCACTAGCTTTAGGTATTATGTCGGACAGTCCATGTAGGCCTATTTCTACAGTGCGAGTTCCGTCCAAGTTTAAAGAGAGAGAGGTACTTACAAATTATGAGGTTTTGTATCCGTTTCTATCCGGAGCTATACGATCTTCCTACATAGATCTATATATCTTATCAGATAAAGCCTCTAACACTTACAAAAGATAGAAAAAATCCTTTACTAGTTTTACGGGCTAACATTTAATTTTGTCACGGCACATCAAACACGTTTCTTTTGGCCTATATTGCCCACCATATTAATTTTCTTTTACCCATAAAGCAATGCTGAAACTGAAACTAGCTTTGCCGCGTTTCGTGGAAAATGCAAAATGACAATGTAATTTATGCTAACGACCCACCTCACAGCAGTCTAGGCAGTATTGCTTGGACGTCGGGCGAGTCGAGGCGGTACATTAGCTGCATATGTAGCATAGCAGTAGCAGGTAAGGGCTAGATTCTTTTGTTTTATCTTTTAGTTGGTAGGGACATGCTTACGTAGACCTATAGGAGCCGCCATTTTGCATCTAGTCATCACAGGACACCGATATTCAGTTTAAAAAAAATAAATAAAAAAAATCGACCTCTCTATACAGAGGGGTCGATTTTTTTTTTTTGACTGAATATCAGGTTCCTGCAATTAATTAAGTGTAGTCTTAGAAACGCAGATCTCACTGCGTCGAGTTCAAGAAAATAGCTGCATTTTTGTATCTGTAGATATATCTAATTATGTCTCTTCCCAGTATGGGGGAGAGCGAGACATATTATTTTTGTCAACGTTGTCCGTCTGTCTCTCACACATTTTGTCTGGAGCATTACTCCAAAAAGGTATCCAAGCTATAAACTTGAAACTAAACAGGTGGATAGAAGCGTCATGAACAAGAACCGTAACTCTGCGTATCATATTTTTAGAGTTATAGCCCTTTTTTAAATTTCAGATTTTTGCCTGGGGCATTACTCAAAGAGCTAGTTCAGTTGACCTACTCGAGTTAAGAATAGTAACTAGAGTTGCAGTAAAACGCGCGGGTTTTTTTACTATGGAATGATATTCAAGCAAAAATTACATCATGCTTGGTGACTATGTCATTAATTATGTTTGATGACAATGTCATTTTGCTTGGTGTTATATTTGTGTGCTTGTTGATATCGATGAATGCGTTTTGCAGCGAACTCTTAAAATCTCAATACAGGAGGGAGGAGCACCACATATTAAAATATCACAGATCAATTAAACCACTATATTTCTAGATATATAAAATTAATACCCTAATCCCAGAGGGGGGGGGGGACATGCCTCTTATCCCATGGGGAGGAAGGGGACATGCCCTTTTTCGCACCTCTTTTATGCATGTTTTAGGGATAATAGCCAAATCTCGGGTGGAGGGGGTCTGGACCCCCTGTCTCCCCTTCTGGATTGGGGATGCTATGTGATTCAAATACCTGTGGAAGCTCACTTTTTCTGCATCTGTTAGACATGTTTAATGATGAAAAATCCCCCTGTAGTTGATACTATTTACATGTAATTTGATACTAACCGGTCCCGGTGGGCGAGTGATTAGAGCATCCACCCCGAAATCGGATGGGGTTGGGTCGTTGGTTCGATCCCTTTGCACAATATACTTAAGTCATTAAAATGTATTGGTATGGCTCCCTTTCTTGGTACATCCAGGAATGGTTTGTAATGTTACTGAAGACTGCAGTGCGTCTCTAAATGACTGAAATTCTGTTTGCAGGATAACAAACTCTATTAATAAACAAACACACTTTAATATTGAAGTATAAGATGGAGTTTAATATACGCAAGTTTGTAAAATAAAATGTTTGTGTTAAAATATAACCATTTACATTTCTGTAGCTCCAGTTTTTCGATTTTTAGCTAGGTTGCTTGCAATTCTGTTTTGTGGTACGCGGCACACAGTTTTGCATCGAAAACATTTCGGGGCTTCCTTTAGACTCTTAAATTCCCCTCCTTTTTAGATATAGTTCAAAATTAAGTTTTCTGTCTTATCACTTAGTGCTGTTGATTTTTAGCTCACCTGAGCACTTGTGCTTAGGGTGAGATTTTGTGATCGCCTTTTGTCTGTCGTCCGTCATCAACAATTGCTTGTGAACACTCTAGAGGCCACAGTTTTGGCCCAATCTTCATGAAACTTGGTCAGGATGTTTGTCTACATGATATCTCTGATGAGGTTGAAATTGGGTCCTGTGGGGTCAAAAACTAGGTCACCAGGTCAAATCTTTGAAAACCTTGTGAACACGCAAGAGGCCACAGTTTAAGCCCAATCTTCAATAGATTTGGTCAGGATGTTTGTCTACATGATATCTCGGATGAGTTTGAAATTGGGACACGTGGGGTCAAAAACTATGTCACCAGGTCAAATCTTTGAAAAACCTTGTGAACACTCTAGAGGCCACAGTTTTAGCCCAATCTTCAATAGATTTGGTCAGGATGTTTGTCTACATGATATCTTGGATGAGTTTGAAATTGGGTCATGTGGGGTCAAAAACTAGGTCACCAGGTCAAATCTTAGAAAAACCTTGTGAACACTAGTCGCCACATTTTTTGCCCAATCTTCATGAAACTTGGCCAGGATGTTTGTCTACATGATATCTTGGATGGGTTCAAAATTGGGGCATGTGGGATCAAAAACTAGGTCACCAGGTCAAATCTTAGAAAAACATTGTGAACTCTCTAGAGTTCACAGTTTTAGCCCAATCTTCAATAGATTTGGTCAGGATGTTTGTCTAAATGATATATTGGATGAGTTCGAAAATGGGTCACTTAGGGTCAAAAACTATGTCACCAGGTCAAATCTTATAAAAACCTTGTGAACACTTCAGAGACCACAGTTTTAGACTAACCTTAATGTAACTTGGTCAAAATGTTTTTTTACATCAAATCTCAGATGAATTCAGAACTGGGCAACATAGGGTCAAAAAGTAGATCACCAGGGCAAGTTTTAAAAAAATCTTGTGAACACTCTAGACTCCTACATTTTTGTCCCAGTGTTCATTAAACTTGATATGAATGATGACTGCATGAATTCCCAGTTGAGTGCAAATTCAGGTAGGATCAAAATGTAGGTCGCTTAGTCAAATGTTAGAAAAACACTTTAGATGCCAGATTTTTTGTCATTATGCCTAACACAGCCATCTTACTCAGGTGAGCGACACTGGGCCATCTTGGCCCTCTTGTTATGTTTATTTAAATATGATTGCATTTTTGAGGTCAAAACTGAATTGAAATGTGAAAGAAAGAAAGAAAAAAAGTAAATGCACAAGTGAGTTAATTAATTTGGAGATATCTGAACCTTCATTGGCTGGATTTCATCTTTTGAAATTATCCATAAATACATGTTGTATACAGTTTCGTGCTGAAGAAACTGCCAATATAGATCAATCAATATGCTTTCTATGATAACATTCATTATGTAGCCCTTGAAAGGGAAAGTCATGAGTTTGAATCATTTTTAGCTCACCTGAGCACAACGTGCTCATGGTGAGCTTTTGTGATCGCCTTTAGTCCGTCATCCGTGCGTGCGTGCGTGCGTCCGTCGCCGTCGTCAACAATTTCTTTAAACAACATCTTCTAAACTACTCACTGGATTTTGATAAAACCTCACAGGAATGTTCATTATGGGGCCCTTTATTAAAGTTGTTAAAATTATTTTGATTGGTCAAAAATCTAGGTCACAGGAGCTAAAAATAGATTTTAAAAATCTTCTTCTCCGAAACCACAAGGCCTAGCCTTTTGATTTTTGGTATGTAGCATGATCTTATGACTCTCTACCAAGATTGTTCAAATCATGACCCTGGGGTAAAAATTTGCCCCGCCCCAGGGGTCACTTGATTTAACATAAGCTAATATAGGAAAAACTTGAAAAATTTTCTTCTCAGAAACCACAAGGCCTGGGGTTTAGATATTTGGTGTGCAGCACTGTCTAGTAGATCACAAACAAGTTTGTTCAAATCATGGCCCTGGGGTCAAATTTAGCACCGCCCCAGGGGTCACTTGATTTAACATAGGCTAATATAGGAAAAACTTGAAAAATCTTCTTCTCAGAAACCACAAGGCCTAGCCTTATGATTATTGTTATGTAGCATGATCTTATGACTCTCTACCAAGATTGTTCAAATTATGACCCTTTGGTCAAAATTGGCCCCGCCCCAGGGGTCACTTGATTTAACATAGGCTAATAAAGGAAAAACTTGAAAAATATTTTTCTCAGAAACCACAAGGCCTGGAGTTTAGATATTTGGTATGTAGCATTGTCTACTGGGTCTCTACAATGTTTTTACAAATCATGACAATTGGGTCAAATTTGGCGCAACCAAAGGGGTCCCTGATTTTACATAGGTTAATATAGGAAAAAACTAGAAAGATCTTCTTCTCAGAAACCTCAAGGCCTGTACTTCAGATATTTGGTGTGTAGCATTGTCTAGTGGATCTCTTCTAAGTTTGTTCAAATCATGGCCCTGGTGTCAAAATTGGCCCCACCCCAGGGGTCACTTGATTTAACATAGACTAATATAGGAAAATCTGAAAAACCTTCTCAGAAATCACAAAGCCTGGAGTTTATATATTTGGTATGTAACATGGGCTAATAGACCTCTACCAAGTTTGTTCAAATCATGAATCATGCATTGTCTAGTGGATCTATACTTAGTTTGTTCAAGTCATGGCCCTGGGGTCAAATTTGGCCCCACCATTGTGTTCACCTGATTTTACATAGGCTAACATAGAAATAACTTGAACATTCTTCTTTTTAGAAAACTAGAAAACACATGGCCTGGCGTTTAGATATTTGGTGAAAATTGGCCCCGCTCCAGGGATCATTGATTTTACATAGACTTATTTTGGAAAAAAAAACTAGAAAAATTTCTTCTCAAAAACCACAAGGTCAGGAGTTTAGATATTTGGTATGTAACATGGGCTAATAGACCTCTACCAAGTTTGTTCAAATCATGACCCTGGGGTCAAAATTGGCTCTGCCCCAGGGGTCACTTGATTTTACATAGCCTAATGATACCAGGTGAGCGATCCAGGGCCATCATGGCCCTCTTGTTTTGTTATGACATTATTACCGAAGTTGAAGCGGGTTAATAATTTTTGCTTAATTGGCGTGGCATGAACATTTGATATTCGTTTATACAAAAAAATACAACATCATTAACAAACAAAACAAAACGTTATATAGCTTCCTTGCTTTGCTCTCAGCATATAAGGGTAGTTGCAGGACTCATAGTTTGCTCGGTGTTAAGACAGGGCCTTTTTTACCAGATTTGGGGAAGGTACCCTAGCCCTTTTTGTGGGGAAAAATCACAGTTTTGGGGATTTTTTTTTACAATGAACACTGCTGCTTTCTTTGGGGAATAGTGGAACACCTTGTATATGCCAATTAGAACCCGATCCACTTCCTCCAGAAACGGATGGACTGTTCATACTTGAGATGTCTGAGCTGTGTCATCAGTCGACACTTGACTTGTTGACGGCGATTCGTCATTTCTTCCTTTTTTTAAAGTAAGAAGTCAATGACTTAGTGTTCTTTGAATCACTCTCGCGGATTCTTTTATTGTAATTTCGCCAATTGTGCGACGACATTCTGTTTATAACCGCAAACCGTTTCGTAAGCGGAAATGCCGTAAACGAGTCTCGTTGTCGTAACACGTGACTGATATTTCTTTGAAATTATCATTCGTTAAGCAACCAGAAATTAAAAAAGTAGAAAAGTTACATAAGCCTAGTATCATTATTCACATCCTCCTCCCTCACACAAAAATGAAGAAAAAAATATAAGTAAAACCCCAAACACACACAATAATCAGAACGAGGCTGTTTCATGGGATTTCCAAAGCTCTTCGGTTATCAGAACGAGGCTGAGCGGTAATGCTAAAATTTAAATATAGAAATTCCCTCTCAGGTTGTTTGTTTACACAAGTCGCGAAAAATGTTTTTCTTTGTATTTTTTTTTTATCGGTTTTCATTTTTTTTTCACGGGGATTTTTATGAACGGGAGGGGAATTTTTCATGATATTTTGGGGAAAAAAGGTGGCTATATCACTTGGGGAAGTAGCCAGTTACCGGCTACTGCAAAGAAGGCTAAAAAGGCCCTGTAAGATAATGTGACTGGGTGTAGTATCATTCAACATATCTCAAGTAGACATCTTCTCCGAAATACTGTCGGTCAACATTAATCCCAACAAACAACTTAAAGAAAAAAACAAAAAAAACACCAATGAATTGGGTTGTCATGGGTTCGATCCTTGGTCGTGACATAACCAAAGTCGTAAAAAAATGGTACTGGTTGGCCAGTTGTCAGGATAATGCAACTGGGTGTGATATCATGCAGCGATAATTTTACAAATTGAAAATATGAATTTTTAGGATGCACATATTTGAATACAATGGTTTTTTTTTTCAAAATCAATGAGTCAAAATCATAAATTGAAGCATTTTGAGGTAAACTTTAATAGAATGGCATGAGACATTGATCAACCACTTTGTTTTGATTTCAGTTTATAAACTATTAACCAAACTACTCTCTTAAAAAACAAGATATGTCCACTTCTACATTTATCTTAAATTAATCTTCCTTTCTTTGCTACTTCTCCACAATTGAATGACATTCAGGAAGTCAACTTTTGCAGCCATTTTTAGTTTATGTTGTGTCTCAACAAGCAGTCATGACCGATTCTTGGTGAGAATGTTGTTTTGAGCTGAAAAGCCCCTTTCACATCTAGCTGTGTGAACAGCAGATGTGAGGGCGAGCTGGGCTAATTTTATCAGATTGGGAAATTCCTCCTTATGATACACAAACAGGAGCTTCCACAAGTCCTTCATGTTGTTGCGTGGATTTTGTTTCCCCGATGTGGTGCATGCCGTGCAGTACATATATTTTTCCGAAGTATCATATGCGAGCCATGAAAATTCAGAAAGCCATTTGCTAAGAAAAACTCTTTTGACCTTTTTATTTGTTGATTCCGGTTCAGCACACGCCTGCTCTGACTGTTCATTTCCTTGTGATTGTGATCTGCCAAATGCAGTAAAAATCGATTTTTGATTTGAATCTGGAACTAATTTCTTTTTAGGTGGCATTTTGCAGACGAAAAAAAAATCATGTAGAAACAAAATCTACAAGGGACGTAACTACTATCGTATTGGGTACGGTGCAGATTGCGGTTTTATTTCCCGCGCGCACGTTGACGTCACACACTATAAATAGACAGCGAAAAAGTCATCTTACCTTCAAAAATCAAGTCCCCGAATCCGATGTCTCCTTTCGTTTACTCGTGTAAACAATCTAAATTGTACCCGAAGTTATGTTTATTTCAAAGAACTGCACCAAGTTTACTTGACTTTACTCGCCTAATGATACGGTTCAGTGATTGTAAACAAAATAAGCTCGCAATTTAAGTGTGGTAGAGAAATTTCGTTTCACGTTTGGATTTTAAGGAGTTTTTACAGCAAATGCATCAAGATGATGCACATGTTTTAAAACAATGGGTTTTCTATGAAAAATATGCGTAAAATACGCAAAACGCACGTGTAAAATTATCGCTGATCATGCCATATGTCTATGTGTGATACTGCAGTGTGGCAGCACTAAATTTGTCTCGAGCAGACATATAATCTTCAAATGTTTGAAATACTGTCGCATAAAACCCAATAAATAAGCAGACATTAACATGTCAGTGCTATCGGCGCTTTGATTTGAAAGCGACATCTGTTGATAAAATGAGGCGTAACACAATTTGGTGTACATCATGTGTCGTTGCATCATGCTTGGTGATATCCTTTATGGCATGGTGCGTGCGAGTTAGCGTTAGTTTAATGTTGGATAGGTTGTTAGAGCATTGTTATCGAATAGATTGGAATCATACCTTTGAAATGACGTTGATTTCGACATCAAAACCGACGTTTTTGTCAGATTTAGGGTGTGTGCAAACAAATCATTATTTCTTTCTTGTTTCGATTTATACAGAAATAAATTTCCTTTAAACTTTAAAGGGGATGAATTTGCCTTTCCAAGGATGTTAGTTTTTACTCAATTTACCGTAATTCGGATTTAATCTGGAAAACTAGCATGGGAAATATATATACTCATAATTTCCCTTTTTATTTTTGGAAAAATTACCCGATAGATTTTTATTAAAAAATTGTATTGTTTAGGACAGCCCTTAAATAAAGTAATTATGAAATTTAAAGAAAATCTATGGGGCCGTTTTTTCATTAATTATAATTAAGTTACACTATGGTCGCAAGCTTGGCCGATCACTGACGTCAAGATGCCAAGATAAATGTTTTTGATTTTTTTCTCTTCCTTTTATGATTTGAATCTCCTGACAAATTAACAAAGATAAATTAGTCTTTCAAATCAAGTCAATTCCCTACATTAATTTTTCTGAAAGAAAAAGAAATCATTAGAAAAATAACTTGAGAAAACATATCCAAACTTATTTCATATCCTGTATTTTTTTTTTTTTTTATGCTCACCGTAGGTGACGCAAATAGTCGCCGCTTCGTCCGTCCGTCCGTTCTTTCGTCCGTCCGTCCGTCACACTTTCCTTGTCCGGACTATTTCTCAGGAACTAATGGCTTGAATTCAACGAAACTTTATGGGAAGCTTTATTAAAAAGAGGAGATGCGCATATCGTCAGCATGACCCGATTCCTAAATTTTTATGCTCACCGAAGGTGACGCATATAGTCGCCGCTTCGTCCGTCCGTCCGTCCGTTCGTCCGTCACACTTTCCTTGTCCGGACTATTTCTCAGGAACTAACAGCTTGAATTCAACGAAACTTTATGGGAAGCTTTATTACCAAGAGGAGATGCGCATATCGTCAGCATGACCCGATTCCTAAATTTTTCACAGAGTTATGGCCCATTGACTTTTCGGCCTATAGTACATATTGCATGATTCTTGTCCGGGCTATTTCTCAGGAACTAATGGCTTGAATTCAACGAAACTTTATGGGAAGCTTTATCACCAAGAGTTGATACGCATATCGTTGGCGTGACCTGGTTCCTCAATTTTTCACAGAGTTATGGCCCATTGACTTTTCGGCCTATAGTACATATTGCATGATTCTTGTCCGGGCTATTTCTCAGGAACTAATGGCTTGAATTCAACGAAACTTTATGGGAAGCTTTATTACCAAGAGGAGATGCGCATATCGTCAGCATGACCCGATTCCTAAATTTTTCATAGAGTTAAGGCCCCTTGACTTTTTGGCCTATAGTTCATATTGCATGATTCTTGTCCGGGCTATTTCTCAGGAACTAATGGCTTGAATTCAACGAAACTTTATGGGAAGCTTTATCACCAAGAGTTGATACGCATATCGTCGGCTGACCGGTTCCTAATTTTTCAAGAGTTAGGCCCTTGACTTTTGGCCTATGTCAATTGCATGATTCTTGTCCGGGCTATTTCTCAGGAACTAATGGCTTGAATTCAACAAAACTTTATGGGAAGCTTTATTACCAAGAGGAGATGCGCATATCGTCAGCATGACCCGATTCCTAAATTTTTCAAAGAGTTAAGGCCCCTTGACTTTTTGGCCTATAGTACATATTGCATGATTCTTGTCCGGGCTCTTTCTCAGGAACTAATGGCTTGAATTCAACAAAACTTTATGGGAAGCTTTATACCAAGAGTAGATACGCATATCGTTGCTGACCGTTCCTAATTTTTCACAGAGTTATGGCCCCTTGACTTTTTGGCCTATAGTACATATTGCATGATTCTTGTCCGAGCTATTTCTCAAGAACTAATGGCTTGAATTCAATGAAATTTTATGGGAAGCTTTATTACCAAGAGGAGATGCACATATAGTCAGCATGACCCAATTCCTAAATTTTTCAAAGAGTTAAGGCCCATTGACTTTTTGGCCTATAGTACATATTGCATGATTCTTGTTCGGGCTATTTCTCAGGAACTAATGGCTTAAATTCAACAAAACTTTATGGGAAGCTTTATCACCAAGAGTAGATACGCATATCGTCGGCGTGACCTGGTTCCTCAATTTTTCACAGAGTTATGGCCCCTTGACTTTTTGGCTTATAGTTCATGTTGCATGATTCTTGTCCAGGCTATTTCTCAGGAACTAATGGCTTGAATTCAACGAAACTTTATGGGAAGCTTTATTACCAAGAGGAGATGCGCATATCGTCAGCATGACCCGATTCCTAAATTTTTCAAAGAGTTAAGGCCCCTTGACTTTTTGGCCTATAGTACATATTGCATGATTCTTGTCCGGGCTCTTTCTCAGGAACTAACGGCTTGAATTCAACAAAACTTTATGGGAAGCTTTATCACCAAGAGTAGATACGCATATCGTTTGCGTGACCTGGTTCCTCAATTTTTCACAGAGTTATGGCCCCTTGACTTTTTGGCCTATAGTACATATTGCATGATTCTTGTCTGGGCTATTTCTCAGGAACTAATGGCTTGAATTCAATGAAATTTTATGGGAAGCTTTATTACCAAGAGGAGATGCACATATAGTCAGCATGACCCGATTCCTAAATTTTTCAAAGAGTTAAGGCCCATTGACTTTTTGGCCTATAGTACATATTGCATGATTCTTGTCCAGGCTATTTCTCAGGAACTAATGGCTTGAATTCAATGAAACTTTATGGGAAGCTTTATTACCAAGAGTAGATACGCATATCGTCGATGTGACCTGGTTCCTCAATTTTTCACAGAGTTATGGCCCATTGACTTTTTGGCCTATAGTTCATGTTGCATGATTCTTGTCCGGGCTATTTCTCAGGAACTAATGGCTTGAATTCAATGAAACTTTATGGGAAGCTTTATTACCAAGAGTAGATACGCATATCTCGAGTGACCTGGTTCCTCAATTTTTAAGAGAGTTATGGCCCCTACTACCATGTTGTTGACTAATATTCATGTCATTTGCCTAATTTAACAGGAGATATCATTTAAACAAAACCCCACAAAATTCAATATGCTAGTAATGTCAATCATAATCATGTCAGCTAATTGTTGTTTAGGCCATTATACACTATTTCAAATATCCAGTCATATGTCAAGAGTGTTGGTTAACCTCTTTGATATGAGCATACATTGAAATGTATGACTTAATTTTTAGTAGTATAAAAACTTAAAAAAAATCAATGAAAGATCTGATGAGTAACACGTATTATCATATTAAATAGTAAACTGTGACTAAGTCTCCAAATTAGAGTTGGTAAAACATCTCATCTGATGAGGAGAATAGATATGATTTAGGAATGGGGATTTCAACATATCCTCCCAAGGCCTTATTTGTAACAATGACGTTCTTCGGGGAGCATCTGTCAGTTCTACTGACTTTCTTGTTTAATTTTATTTTTTTTTAAGAATTAACGTTTAGAGTATAGTTAGAGGGTATAAAGAAAATATATTGGGATATTTTTTCAGTCATCAATTGAAAAAAAATAACATAAAAGTAATAAAAATTTATCCAATTACACCCATGAGAAGGAATGTCCGTTTTCGATTGAAAATTATAATACTCCTATTGGTTAAGCTCTCTTCCACATTTACTACTACTGCTGCCGCTACTTACTACAAACTCTAGATAATACTCCTTCTACCAATACTACACATTACCACTACTGCTTCTACTAAATGTACCAGACCCAGTCAATGCGAATGTCCGTCGGTCAGTCGGACATGTCCGGTATATTTCCATTTTGACCGACGAAAGCGTCTTTTATTGTCGGACACATTGTCCGATGAAAAATCCATACAGCACCGTTTCATTTTTGGAAAAATACTTTCACTTTCTTCGAAAAACAGTTTCCGTTGCTATTTTTAGCGATCATGTAATGATTATCGGCTGTCTGAGATGGCCAAGCAGTAACGATTGCGAATTGGTTCACCGCAATTTATACTAATGCGGAAATCTCTGTCTTTATCGGTCAACAATCAACAACATGGCAGACGATGCACTCACGAAAGATTTTTTTCTTTTCTTTTTATTCGCTTTCCATAATCAATTAACAAGGTCATACTCGTTTTAATTTATTATCAGGTTCAATTTTTATCATTTCAATATTCATTTTCGTAAATAATTAAATCTAGATTTTGTTGTCAATGAATTTAGATTTTTTGATGGTGCTATGCCGGGTCGAAAACTGCCTGCTAGTTCTAGCAACGAACGAAAGAAGAGCGCTCCTGACAATAACAGACGTTTTTAGGGATAGTTCTTCGGCTAATTTTCTCATTATGGTCACACAACTTACAGAACTTTAGTTTTTGCATAGCATTTTATGATCTTATCTGTGCAAAATAATTTCTTGTTGTAATGGTGTAGGGTTTATTCTTCTATATGTACTTATTTTGCAGGTCTTACATTTTTACATGTTTGTGAGTTTTGCAAAGCTGATTAGGACAGTGTATATGTAAAACAGAGACAATCTAAAATTAGCCAAAAATGAATGAATATTCATTATATTAACAGGGGTTTACTTAAGGACTTGACTTTCACTTGTCCAGGGGGCAAGTTACTTTGAACATCTACTAGCCCCCAGTAAAAACAGGATGCCCGATTTTGTAGTTAGTTGGTGTTTGTTAATGTTTAAAACTAAATATGTGTAATATTATAATGAATTTTAGTTTATATGTATCAAAGACAATTTGCAAATATTTTACCCCTGATATACTATAGAAAATAAAAAAAGAAATGAAAGATTTCATTTATATAAATAAACTTGCCCGCCGGGCTATCTTCTTTGAAAAATCACTTGCCCGCAGTGATTTTAACCCATTGCGAGCAAGTGGGCGTCCACTTAAGGAAACCCCTGTATTAAGTGATAAATTAATGTAAAATACTTGCAATAAAGAGACTTAAATCATGATATCAAAAAGTTCTCATTAAATACTGTTTAAAACGTTGCAACAGGTAAAAATATGTCGCAACAAGTAAAAGTTGCTGCGACAGGTAAACATTTGTTGCGACAGGTAAAAATTTTGTGTTTACCTGTCGCAATGTCCTGTGAAGAAGGAAAAGTTTTCGCATAGTCTGCAGACCTACAACTAACATACTACTACTACTACCATTAGTCATTACTTCTACTCCAGCTACTGCTACAACTACTACCACGATTACTACTACCACGATTACTACTACTTACTACTTCTGCTATTTTTGCCTTTACTATTACTTTATAACCTATACAAACAATTGTATACTCTACTTGATTATATTTATTACATCTATTTATCAATTATAAACAGAAAATTTATATTTAAATTTTTAAGGGCGTTTGCAACAGTTATCCATCACAATGTTTCAGAAATGTCAAGTGTAACATATATAATTTTAAACTTTCGGATATAAGCAGCACAACTACAGTTAAAGGGTTGTATCACCAATAAAGGACGTCTGTTTGTATCTATCATATTTCCTTTTTCATTGGTTTATTAATTTGAACTGAATTACGGTAAGTATGTTTTACAGATTTCAAACATTGTTTTCCTGTTAAGCATTGGGCAGTTACTATAGAAGTGCTTAGTAGCTCCTAGATGAACCCGATAACCTATACATTTGATCAAGCAGCCATAAAAGAATATTTACGAGAAAAATGAAGGAAAATCCATTGCAGGATTTCCTGTAAAAAAATCCAAAAGGCTTGAAAATGAATCCATTTCTCCTCTCCCATTTCCATTTCTTTTCTCCATTTCTGTACCTGGGGATATTTAAACTATTAATTCAGATAAATTGGACTATCCTGAATGAACTATTAGCATGTGTGTCTTCTTTTTATAGATTTTTAAGAGATTTATATTTAGCTATTTCTCAAAAAACAGTTACCATGGATATACAAACGTAGCATGAAAACGAGCACGATGACCTTTTTTTTTTTTTCCTATTCAGCGCACTTGCGTATGCGGAAATTAAAAAAAAAAAGTATATAAAAAACAAAAAAAACAACAAAAAAACTGTGATTATGTATAAGCCTCAGTATTACTGAATCGACAGTCTCCGAGTGTTACAAACAGGAAATTAATCATCAAAGTCAGTATTGACTTTAGAGAAATTTTCAAACATGATCTTCCTTTCGAAAGCAAATAAATCCTGATACATACGGCATTATGCTGACAATAAAAGCTATAAACGTAGACTCTCTTAAACACCACATAAGTTTGAGACCCATATATGAAGGGATCTGCGGTGCGTCGGTGACTGACTTCGAATATTACGATATTTGTATGTCTGATGGTCTTCCTCAAAACAGAGCTTTTTAGTTCACCTGAGCATGCTCAGGGTGAGCTTTTGGGATACTTGATTGTCCGTCTGCCGTCGTCCGTCAACAATTTGATGTTTACACACTAGAGGCCACAATTTTGATCCAATCTTCCTCAAACTTGGTCAGAATGTTTGTCTTGATGATATCTTGAACCCTTTCGAAAATGGGTCAGGTTGGATAAAAAAGTAGGTCAGTAGGTCAAATCTTAGGAAAATCTTGTCGTCCGTCAACAATTTTGATGTTTACACACTAGAGGCCACAATTTTGATCCAATCTTCCTCAAACTTGGTCAGAATGTTTGTCTTGATGATATCTTGAACCCTTTCGAAAATGGGTCAGGTTGGATGAAAAAGTAGGTCAGATCTTAGGATATCTTGTTTAAAAGGGGGTAAAAAGTAGGTCAAATCTTAGAAAAATCTTGTTTACACACTAGAGGCCACAATTTTATCCAATCTTCTTCAAACTTGGTCAGAATGTTTGCTTGATGATATCTTGAACCCTTTTGAAAATGGGTCAGGTTGGATGAAAAAGTAGGTCAGTAGGTCAAATCTTAGAAAAATCTTGTTTACACACTAGAGGCTACAATTTTAATCCAATCTTCCTCAAACTTGGTCAGAATGTTTGTCTTGATGATATCTTGAACCCTTTTGAAAATGGGCAGGTTGGATGAAAAAGTAGGTATAGGTCAAATCTTAGAAAAATCTTGTTTACACACTAAAGGCACAATTTTATCAATCTTCCTCAAACTTGGTCAGAATTATTTGTCATGATGATATCTCGAACCAGTTTGAAAATGGGTGGGGCTGGACAGAAATGTAGGTCAGTAGGTCAAATCTTAGAAAAATCTTGTTTATACTCTGAGGGCAACATTTTTTGTCCAATCATCCTCAAACTTTGGCAGAATGTTTGTCATGATGATATCTTTTGTGGATGGGGTCAGAAAATTCCTGAACATTGTTTCACCTCATCATCTTAATTCTAAAGCAATCTGTTTTGTACAGGCAATGAATGATACTTTTCTCAGGTGAGCGATCTAGGGCCATCTTGGCCCTCTTGTTAAAACATTCAGATCAGTTGTTTGGTTCACTAAGTAAGTTTTCAATACATAAACACATCAGTTATTTACCTTGATGTATAAATAACCAATTCCTTATTGCTAAGGAAAAAGTAAAAAACTTAGCCAAAATGAAACATCCCCCAAACATAACATACTCAATTTTTTTTTTAGCTCACCTGAGCACAACGTGCTCATGGTGAGCTTTTGTGATCGCCTTTTGTCCGTCGTTCGTGCGTCCGTCATCAACAGTTTGCTTTAAACAACATCTCATGAACCGCTGAAGGGATTTTGACCAAACTTCACAGGAATCATCCTCATGATGCCCTCTATCAAAGTTGTACAAATTATTCAGATTGGTTAAAAAAGTAGGTCACAGGAGCTAAAAATAGATTTTAAAAATGCAAACTTTGAAAATCTTCTTCTGCAAAACTGCAAGGCCTAACGCTTAGATATTTGGTATGTAGCATCATTTTATGGGCCATTACCAAGATTGTACAAATCATAGCCCTACTGTGATAAATGCCCCCCACCAGGGGTCACTTGTTTAACATAGATTATATAGGAAAATCTTTAAAAATCTTCTTCTATGAATCCATAAGGCCTAGAATTAGATATTTGGTATGTAGCATCATCATGGTTCATTACCAAGATTGTCAAATCATGACCTTATGGTGATAAATGCCCCCGCACCAGGGGTCACTTGTTTTACATAAATGTTATATAGGAAAATCTTTAAAAAAAAATCTTCTACTATGAATCCATAAGGCCTATAGCTTAGATTTTTGGTATGTAGCATCATCTAATGGTTCATTATCAAGATTTTCAAAATGGTGGCTCTTTGGAGATAAATGACCCCGCACTAAGTCTTCTCCTCTGAAACCATAAGGCCCAGTGCTTATATATTTGGTGTGTAGTATTGTCAGGGCTAAAATGTTTAAGATTGAGTTATATCAGAATTCTTGTCTGTTTAAAAACCTTGTAATCAGTTGTAGCAATGGTACTCAGGTGAGCGTTTCAGGGCCATCATGGCCCTCTTGTTTATTTTAAATTTCACTTTTGATTTATTATTAGTCTTTTATACATGTTATATTTAAACATATTGATATTATTTTTTTAAAAAGAAAATTTGACAAAATATTTTAACAATTTTCTATATAAAACTTAGAGTTAATTTCATTAAACTAATTTTCAATTGAAATATTGTGAAAGAAAGTTGTAATGTCTTTATTTCAATAATAATGTACATGTTTATTATTTCTATTTATTTTTAGCTCCCCTGAGCACGAAGTGCTCAAGGTGAGCTATTGTGATCACCCTTCGTCCGTCGTCGTGCGATGTGCGTCGTGTGTCATGCGTCGTGCGTAGTCAACAATTTTCCTTAAACGACATCTCCTCTGAAACCGCTGGACAGAATTTAATGAAACTTGGCAGGAATGTTCCTTTGGTGAGGCTCTACAAAAGTTGCTAAAATAAAGTTGATCCATGAAGAACTCTGGTTGCCATGGCTACAAAAAAAAAATAATTTGAAAACTTTAAAAATCATCTCCTTCAAAACTACTGGCCAGATTTCAAAATAATTTGGTACAGATGTTTCTTGGGTCAACCTCTACCAAAGTTGCTAAAATTATTCCGATCCGTAAAAAAACATGGCCGCCAGGGGCGGGGCTTATTTGCCTTATATGTATATAGAGAAACCTTTAAACGACATCTCCTCTGAAACCGCTGGACAGAATTTAATGAAACTTGGCAGGGATGATTCTTAGGTCAACCTTCACAAAAGTTGCTAAAATAAACTTGATCCATGAAGAACTCTGGTTGCCATGGCAACAAAAAGAGAAAAAAATATGAAAACTTTAAAAATTATCTTCTCCAAAACTACTGGCCAGATTTCAAAATAATTTGGTACAGATGTTCCTTGGGTCAACCTCTACCAAAGTTGCTAAAATTATTCCGATCTGTAAAAAAACATGGCCGCCAGGGGCGGGGCTTATTTGCCTTGTATGTATATAGAGAAACCTTTAAACGACATCTCCTCTGAAACTGCTGGACAGAATTTAATGAAATTTGGCAGGAATGTTCCTTGGGTGAGGCTCTACAAAAGTTGCTAAAATAAACTTGATCCATGAAGAACTCTGGTTGCCATGGCTACAAAAAGAAAAATAATTTGAAAATTTTAAAAATTATCTTCTTCAAAACTACTAGCCAGATTTTAAAATAAAATGGTACAGATGTTCCTTGGGTCAACCTCTACCAAAGTTGCTAAATTATTCCGATCCATAAAAAAAACATGGCCGCCAGGGGCGGGACTTATTTGCCTTATATGTATATAGAGAAACCTTTAAACAACATCTCCTCTGAAACCACTGGACAGAATTTGATTAAACTTGGCAGGGATGATCCTTGGGTCAACCTTCACAAAAGTTGCTAAAATAAACTTGATCCATGTAGAACTGGTTGCCATGGCAACAAAAAGAAAAAAAAAATGAAAACTTTAAAAATCATCTTCTTCAAAACTACTGGCCAGATTTCAAAATAATTTGGTACAGATGTTCCTTGGGTCAACCTCTACCAAAATTGCTAAAAAAATTTCTGATCCGTAAAAAACATGGTCGCCAGGGGCGGGGCTTATTTGCCTTATATGTATATAGTGAAAACTTGAATCAACATTTCCTCTGAAACCACTGGACAGAATTTGATTAAACTTGGCAGGGATGATCCTTGGATCAACCTTCACAAAAATTGCTAAAATAAACATGATCCATGTAGAACTCTGGTTGCCATGGCAACAAAAAGAAAAAAAATATGAAAACTTTAAAAAAGCATCTTCTTCAAAACTACTGGCCAGATTTTAAAATAAATTGGTACATATGTTCCTTGGGTCAACCTCTACCAAAGTTGCTAAAAAAATTTCTGATCCGTAAAAAACATGGCCGCCAGGGGCGGGGCTTATTTGCCTTATAAGTATATAGGGAAAACTTTAATCAACAGTTCCTCTGAAACCACTGGACAGAATTTGATTAAACTTGGCAGGAATGATCCTTGGGTCAACCTTCACAAAAGTTCCTAAAATAAACTTGATCCATATAGAACTGGTTGCAATGGCAACAAAAAGAAAAAAAAAATGAAAACTACTGGCCAGATTTAAAAATAAATTGGTACAGATGTTCCTTGGGTCAACCTCTACCAAAGTTGCTAAAATTATTCCGATCCAATTAAAAAACATGGCTGCCAGGGGCGGGGCTTATTTGCCTTTTATGTATATAGGGAAAACTTTACAGGGATCATCTCCTTTAAAACTACTGGCCCGATTTCAAAATGTTTTAATACAGACTGATGTTCCATGGGTAACCGTATACTCAGGTGAGCGATCCAGGGCCATCATGGCCCTCTTGTTAAATATAATGTACCAAATGAATGTGCATTTGACATTTCAACTAAAGCATATATAAACACAAAAATATATTGGAGCCACTTGTTAAAAAATCTGCCTCCAACTTAAGAGATTTGGCTCTATCTGGTGAATGCCAAAACATTTTTGCAGCTAGTGCTAGTCTTGGTGTTGACACCAAGGAGGAAGATTGTTTATGGACATTAGTACCATTTTAAATAGTGCAGCGATTTGAACCAAAGACAGCTCTGTTTTATGTCTAGTTGTTGTATTAATTCGTTTTGATTCTTTAAGATTCATAAGACTGTTAGAATATTACTGTGTATACATGTGAATTGAGTCTACCTTTTTCCCAAAACGCCCCGAAATCGCGTTTCAATTTCCCAAAATAGAAGGCTAAGGCCCCTTCCCAAATTTCGGAAAAAAAGCCCTGCAACAAAAAAAGAGCTATAAATTGTAATAATGACCATGTTTGTCGATAATATCCATAGTTGTACAGATGTTGTTGGCTTTATGAAACAGACTTTGCTGATTTATATCAATGTTCATCTGTATTATTTTTACCTTTAACAAAGTAGTTAACAACTTAATTCATTTTTTTTTTTTTTTTATATTTTACATCTATATACATGTAGTGTGATATTGCCATTATAGATTAATCACTATTATCAATGATGAAACATAATTGTTAGACCATCAATATTATTATCACTGTTATTGTCATCGTTTTCCTTGATATCAATAATGATTATTTGTTTGTTAACATTATACATAATTCCTTTCAATTTCTTGAATATTACTTTCATTTGAAATTTATGAAGGTATTATTTTTATTATTATTTCAACTTTAAAACAAAACATTGATTGTTTGAATAGGCTATAAAGGTCGTAAAACGTCTGTTTTGACATCATTATTAAGCGTCCTAAGGCGTGACTGAAGTTAATCATCTATAATTTATGAAAAAACGGCCTGATAGATTTTCTTTAAATTTCATAATTGTTTTATTAAAGTGTTACATGTATGCTATTCAAAATCAATTTTAATAGCATAAATACGTTACCTGTTATTACTTCAGGTATGTGTCTATTTGTGCACAGCTTCCAAAACAGAGTCCGCAAAATAAACCATTCCCTAAAACCCCCTAGTTACCGGAAGTGTAACCCCCGTTCTCCAATTGTGTTTTGGAAGCCATCGAGTTTTTGTGGGTAACCTCGTGTCACCTTTCTTGATCGCTTCTGTGCTCTAACAGCTCTCCATATTTCCTTTCATAGCCTCGGCTGTGTTTATATATATTTTGTTTATTCTATTGCGTGTAGAATTTTCATTCCTTGTCCCGTATCGGGACTTTTTGCCTAGTGTCACGGGTTTCCGTGCTTCGGCTCCCGTGTCACTGTTTATTTTGTTTTTGTATATATAATTATTTTGTCTCGTTTCGAGACCCTTCTTGTACGGGTTTCCTTTCGGTCTTCCCGTTTTATTTTGTTTGAATTGTTCTTTCTTTATATTGAATTTTCAATGTCACAGTCTAGGGGTTCCTGCGGACATGTCAAGGCGTCCTGGGACTCCCATCAGTCCTGCCTTTCATGCTCGGGGTGCTCCAGGGATAACACCTGCACTGTTTGTGTTTCCTGGTCCGAAGAGGTTTGGAAGAAAGCCTCTTCACGACGCTCGTATTTGTCTCGGAAAAGGAAGGCCTCATCTTCCTCCTCCTTCTCTGGGTTTAGTGCCGCTGGGGGTCGGAGCCCCTCTCCCCCTCCTAGGAAGAAGGCTTCCCGCCCCTCTCCGGAGAGGCCGCCTTCGTCTCCTAGCTCCCTGTACGGCTCTCCTTGCGTTAGCCCCAGGGTAGCAGACAAGGAGATTACTCCAACTGGTCACCGGTCACCGGGCATGACCGGTCAATTGCTTGACGCTGGTCATAACCTATCGACCAAGGCCCGTGACCGGTCACCGGGCTTATCTTCACGTAACCGGTCACCGGTCAGGTCTAGCCACCGGTCAAGACCGGTCACCGACCATCGTCTATGACGGTCGCCCCCAAGACCGGTCATCACCGGTCATCGGTAAAAGATCGTCACCGATCACCGGTCAGGTCGGCTCCCCACTCCAGGCGTGCGGGTCACCGGTCTTCGCCGGTCCTAACTGCTTCAGACTCGAGCCCTGCGGTCTCTCCAGGCCACCTGCTTCCTCGTGCTCCAGGGTGCCCAAGAAACGGCCCTCCAACCGTTCCCCGGGCATTTCCCGTCACCGGTCCCCTAGCTCTGCTCCTAGGGACCGGTCCCCTTTACGCTCTACCACGTCTCGCTCTTCGAAGGATCAAGGTGCGGATTTTTCATCGCAGCCTCATACCTTCGATCCTTCCGCGTGGTGGTCCCGTATGATGGGGGAATATGCTAGGCACTTCAGTTCTGGTTCCCCTCCTGTCATACCGGGCGAGCCTACTCCTTCTAGGAGGGATAGGGTGTCTCTTCCACCGGAGACTTTAGATCACCGGCTGTTCCTTCAGCCTTCTCCCTCCACGGGGCCACAGGGCGCTTCTTCTGCACAGCCCCCTATGAGGCCCTTCTTTCCTCCATTTCCCTTTATGGGCTTTCCCCCTCAGGATGCTCCCCCATCTCGTCCTTCTCCCGAGACTGGGCCACCTCCCTCCGCTCGCCACCCTCCTACCAGTGGGGCTGCTCCGAGCGGACGCTTGGAGGATGAGATCTCTCTTCATGCTCCTGAGGAGGATTCCTTGTTTGCCGAGGATGTGCCTCTTTCGGCCACCTCGCGCCGATCTAGTGCCCCTTCTGAACCTCCAACTGACAATCCTCTCTCTGACGAGGAGGAAGAGTCAGACGATAGTCGGTTTTCCATGGACAAGGCCGTTCAGGAGGTCTTTGCTACCCTACCTGAATCGGTGTGCAAACCGGCCCCTCCTCCCTCCTGTAAGAGGTGCGAGGGTTACCTCGACCTCGTCGGTAAACCTAAGGAGGCCAAATCAGTCGAACCGGAGTTGCTTCCTTTCTCTCCGGTCATCCGTTCGGCCCTGGAGGATTTCGAATCTTCTTCCTCTTCCAAGCCAGGACCGGGCTGGTTTGTTCCCACTTCAGATCTTCGGCCTTTGGGCTTTAACCCCAAGACCTACAAGTTCCCGGAGGGTGATTTTTCTATCCACCCTCCAAAGCTGGACTTAGATGTGAGTCGGCTCCGACTCAAGGTCCCCTCTTCTTTCCCGCTTCAGCAGAAGGTCTTGGATCGTTGGGAGCAACGCTCCCGCTTCCTTTCCGGCATCTCGTCTCACGCTGACTCCTTCGTGGCCGCACTCTCGGTCAAACTGCAGCAAAAAGATGCCTTATCTTCTTCTGTCAGGCTTCTTTTAGAAGCCTTAGCAGCGACAGCAAAACATTCTATTTTGCTATCTCTCTCTCTCTCTACAGAGATAACTCGCTGTAGGCGGGATGCCATCCCGGACGGCCCCAACAAGCTTCTTCTCTCCTCTTCTCGAGACAAGCTTAGGTCGGCCCCTCTTTCTTCTTCGTCCCTGTTCGGGGGCCGAATCAAGGAAGTAGCGGATGCCTCCAGGGAGGAGCAAATGCACGGAGCGGTGGCCTTCCAACCCCGCACTCCTCCTTCGGCTCCCCCTAAATTCCGGATACCGAAAAAGCCTTCGGCTTCTAGCGGTAAATCCCCGAAGGACTCGGAAAAGGGTAAACCTCAATCTTCTTTCAGAGGTAATCCTTCTTCCAGGGGTGCCCGCCAATCTGGTCCTCAACGACCACGATTTCCTCCTTCATCGCCCCCCACCTCTTCTTCTACCTCTACCAGTCAAAGGGGTAGGAGTAAGCCCTAGGGGTGCGTCCTTTCTGCCACTTCCTCTTCCAGACATTCAATCAGGAGGAAGAGTGTTTCTGCCCCTTCCAGTAGGCGGCAGACTCACTCATTTCATTCAGCAATGGGAGACAATCACAGACGACCAGTGGGTCCTGTCTATCGTGAGACACGGTTATCGGATTCCGTTCAGTCGTCCCCCTCCACTGTCACGCTCCCCCATTCATCTCTCCTCCAATCATCCTCGTCTGGGACTCGCTATTTCAGATCTTCTGAAAAAAGGAGCGGTAGAAAGGGTCTCGATTCTAACCTCTCCGGGGTTTTCAAGCCGTCTCTTCCTGGTTCCCAAGAAGGACGGCGATTTTCGGCCGGTCATAGACATATCTCATCTAAACTCCTTCATTCCGAAGGAACACTTCAAAATGGAAACAACTTCATCGATCAGGGCAGCTATCCTCCCCGGTCACTGGGCTGTTTCCCTGGATTTATCGGATGCCTACTTCCATGTATCTATCCATCCCCATTCCAGGAAGTACCTTCGCTTTACGGATGGACGAACTGTCTACCAGTTCAGGGCCCTTCCGTTCGGCCTGTCTTCAGCCCCCAGAATCTTCACCAAAATAGTTTCGGTTCTGGTCGCCAGGGTTCATTTTCGCGGCTCACGCCTTCTGGCGTATTTCGACGACTGGCTCCTTCTTCACATGGACCCAGTCGCTCTCTCGACGAACTTTGATGGGTGACAGACCTAGCTCTCCGGCTAGGCTTCATCCTCAACTCTGAGAAATCGGAGTTGACCCCGTCCCAGAACTTCACGTTTGTCGGGATGCAGTTTCTGACCGACCTAAACAGGATCAGAATTCCGGAACCCAGGATTCTGGCTCTTCTAACTCTGGTTCGGGGGTTTTCACTTCGGCAATCGATCTCAGCTCGCGAATTTCTATCACTTCTCGGTGTACTCAATGCAGCAGCGGATCTTGTTCCGCTGGGTCGCCTTCACATGCGACCTCTTCAATTTATCCTACTCTCGATCTGGCGTCCCAGCCGAGACCCTTTACAGACCATTCTTCCGGTTTCCCCGGAATTGGTTCATCATCTCAGTTGGTGGAATTCCCCCTCGTTTCTCCGAGAGGGTGTCCCTCTTTCTCCTCCTCAACCGAAACTGTTCCTCTTCTCGGATGCCAGTCTGTCAGGCTGGGGTGCTCATCTGGAACCTCTGGGTCTCACAACCTCGGGTCTTTGGTCCCCTCGGGACGGTTCTCTACATATCAACAACCTGGAACTCAAGGCAGTTCTACTAGCCTTACGACAGTTTTCTCCTCTCATTCGAGGCAAGTCTGTTCTAGTATCTACGGACAACACGACTGTTGTCTCTTACATCCGCAGACAAGGAGGGACGCACTCACCTTCTCTGTGCATGGAAACATGGCACCTTCTTCATTGGTGTCGGGTGTCTTCGGTACTCATTCAAGTCAGACATCTTCCAGGTCGTCTAAATGTCTTAGCGGACCAACTATCACGCAGGCATTCTCTTCTCCCCTCGGAATGGAAGTTACTTCCTCGGGTCGCAACAGCTCTGTTTGCGATTTTTGGGTCTCCGTCTGTCGATCTGTTTGCAACCAGGCTGAACAACCAACTTCCACTGTTTGTGTCACCGGTGTCGGATCACAGGGCTTGGGTGATAGATGCTCTGTCTGTAAACTGGGATCATCTATTTGCTTATGCGTTCCCACCGTTTTCTCTGATTCCCTTAGTTCTAAGGAAAATCCTACGATCCCAGTGCAGGATCCTCCTTGTAGCTCCACTTTGGCCAACGAGATCTTGGTTCGTGGATCTTCTGGATCTTCTGATAGACCATCCTGTAGAACTTCCCCAGGTTCCGGACCTTCTGTCACAAGGTCGGAACAGGGTCCTACACGAGAATCCCTACGCTCTTCGTCTTCACGCTTGGATGTTATCCAACAGCGAGTTAGACAGAAGAAATTTTCGGCAACAGTTGCCTCTATTATCTCTAAAGCTAGGAGACAATCTACTCTACTGTCTACCAGGCGAAGTGGAAGGTCTTCCGTGATTGGTGTATCGCACGGCAGATTAATCCGGTCAAGGCTCCTGTCAGAGAAATCGCTAACTTTCTAGTTTTTCTTTTTAACGAGAAAAAACTTGCGGTCAGTTCTATCAAGGGTTATAGGTCCATGTTGTCGAACACTCTAAAGTTTCACAGATCCTCTTCCCTTGGTTCGGATCCTTACCTTTCGGAAATTATTCGTTCGTTTGAACTGTCTAGGCCAGTCTCTCGTTCGTTAACTCCCAAGTGGGATCTTTCTTGTGTTTTACTGGCTCTTACTAAGGCACCTTTTGAACCTCTTTCTGAGGCTTCACTCCTTCACGTAACATGGAAGACGGTCTTTCTCATAGCGATGGCGTCTTCTAAGCGTCGTTGTGAAATTCATGCCTTTTCTACCGAGGAAGGCTATTTACGCTTTAACAAATCTGATGGCTCTGTATCCTTGAGTTTTCAACCTGGTTTCCTTGCGAAAACCCAACTCCCCTCGGTCTGTTCCCCTCCGGTAGTTATTCCGAGCCTTGCAAGGTCTTGCGCTAGGGGTGATCCTGATCGGCTTCTTTGTCCGGTTAGAGCCTTGAAGTTTTACCTTCAGAAGGTTAAATCTTTACGGGGTCGTCGTCTTCGTCTTTTCCTCCCAATAAAAGGGGGGAGTGAAGTTTCGGCAGCATCAATATCTCGTTGGGTAGCCTCAACTATCAAGTTTGCCTATTCGGATCTTTCGGATAGGGATCTATCCTTTTTTAAGAATTAGACCACATGAACTCCGTGCTTTGTCTGCTTCTTGGGCTTTCTTGAATAAATCCCCCATGGATGATATTCTTAAAGCGGCCTCTTGGAAGTCCTCTACTACGTTTTCTTCCTTTTATCTCCGCTCACTGGCTAACCAATCACAAAACCTTGCGGATTTGGGTCCGCTTGTAGTAGCTCAGACAGTAGTTTAGTCATCCTGTCTGACGTTTTTCGCTCTATCGAGAGCGTTTACCATCGGAAGCTTTGGTCGTTTTCTACTTCGGGTGTCGCTGCAATCAAGGTTCTTCGTTAGCAACCTCCCGCCTTAGCGACGAAGTCATACCTGAAGTAATAACAGGTAACGTATTTATGCTATTAAAATGAAATTTTTGAAGTAAAATTAATTTTAATTAGTAAATACTTACCTGTTATTACAGAGTCCCACCTCCCTCCCCGCTTGCTGGTGGTTGTATCCCTCGATGGCTTCATATACAATTGGAGAACGGGGGTTACACTTCTGGTAACTAGGGGGTTTTAGGGAATGGTTTATTTTGCGGACTCTGTTTTGGAAGCTGTGCACAAATAGACACATACCTGAAGTAATAACAGGTAAGTATTTACTAATTAAAATTAATTTTACTTCAAAAATTTCATTTTTCCTAATATTAAAAAAGAAAATAAAGAGTATATTTTTCCCGTGCTAAAATTCCGGATTAAATTCGGGAAATTGAGTAAAAACTAACAAATATAATTTACATCCTTGGAAAGACAAATTCATATTCTTAGAGGTAACTAGAAATTTATTTCTACATGAATCGAAATAAGAAAGAAACGACAGTTTGTTTGCAAACACCCTAAATCTCACAAAAACGTCGGTTTTGTCGTCGAAAACGACGTCATTTCAAAGGTATGATTCCACCTTAATGTTGGATAGGTTGTTAGAGCATTGTTATCAAATAGATTGATACTTCAAGTTCTGCAATCATACACAAGGCAGTAATTACAAATAATTAAAGATTTTAGAAGTCACATAGGAATGGTCTTGGAGCACAATAACACAATGACAATGTCGTTTTCACAAAGCACAGTGGCATAATGGCATGGTCATTAAGCACAATGTCATTCTCACAAAGCGCAATGTCATTACCACCAAGCACAATGTAATTTTTGCTTAAATATCATTCCATATTTTACGGTACCCTACAAACTCTGTAGGGTTACTCAAGTTCAACCCAGCGTGGTAAGTGGATACACAAGAAAACAATATGGCAGACGGAAAGCGTGACTTTTAAGGGTTTTTTTTTAAAATCTATAGGAAATAATAAATATCTATGATATCCTGTTTTTAAGTAAGACTGTAATTAGCCTTTAAATAAGCTTGCAGCTAATTTATTCCAGCTCAAACGCAGAAACTGTCATAAATAAAAGATCTATTGTTATCCCCTGCCAATGGAATCTGGAGGGTGATATTGTTTTGGCGTCTGTCCGTCCGATATTCGTTTCCGAATTTTCTCTGTAACTACTGACTGGATATTAACGAAACTTCATGGCAACCATCATTACCAAAAGGAGATGCTTATATCCTTGACATGTTCGGATTGGACCATTTAACAGGATTATTGCAGAATGTATACAGGGTAACATTCGTTTCCGTGCTATTTACTTACTGGATTTTAATGAAACTTGATGACAACAATCCAGTGATACAGATTGCCAATAATTTTTTAAAGACAACTGTCCTAAAACTTGAAATTTTCATAGGCCATTTTGTCCTAAGAAAAAACCATAGGCCACTAAATTAAAAAACACGAAAACTCTAATAGAAGGCTTCAAGCATTTACTGAAACAATTTCAAGAACTTTCAAATCTAGGCAAACATCTTCCTGTTAACAAGAGATTTCTACACCTGAAATGTCCTCTCATAAGGAAATTCATTGTTCATAATCATATCATAATATGCAGAATGAATTCTAATTCTCAACAACATATCTTGATGTTCTGGGGCGGGTCTGTTCCTGGCAGGGGTGAGCGTCTCACCTGCTGGTCAAAATGTACCCAAACTAATAGGTCAAAACGTACCCAAGTTAAATTATGTTTATGATTGTATTTTGTTTTTAAAGTACAATTAATATGTTTTAATGTAATGTTCATTATTAATGTATTTCATTTTTTAAAGAGAATTGTACAAAATAATTGATCAAAATGTGTAATCTGAATCAATTAAAGGTGTTAATAATTATTTAATAAAGAAAAGAAACTGAAACACACAATTGTAGAGATCAAAGGTACCGGTAATCATGTATTAAATTGAATAAAATTTACATTTAGTTTTATACATAATCAAAAATATTTTATTCAAAAATTAAAAGTATCAATTATATTTTTTTGAGAACATTGATATTAATATTTTGATATATCCAGGACCTGATATAAATAAGAAAACATCAACAAAGGACTTTAAAAAAAGAATGTTGTAAAAATAATAATATAATAGATTTTCAAACAAAATCATAAATTATAACCTGACTAAAATATTGTATGAAATTGTCAATAGTGAAATTAAAAAAAAAAGTAAATAATAAGAAAAAATACTTGGGTACGTTTCGACCTCAAAATTGGGTACGTTTTGACCTCAAAAAGTGGGTATGTTTTGGTTTGGGTACGTTTAGACTCGCTCCCTTATAAAATCTCAACCATTTGAACTTCGACAGTCATTCTGTCGGAAACTTGCGATGGTATTTTGGATTATTGGCTGACTCATCCTCCGATTGCATCAAATCCGTTTTGGCAACTTTTTCAGGGCGAGAAACACCAACTGCAAATAAAGGTCTTTGACTTTCGTCATGTTTACGTTTCTTGGACGCCATTTTGATTCAGTCTGGTTCCCTGCATTCTACACTGCTAGGTTACTCTGCTATTGTACAGTTTGGAAACCAGATTAATTGACGTGAACGTGCTTTAAATCAACCGACTCGCATTGCACGTCAAGTAGTATTTATTTTTTGTACTCAACAATTTTCAATCAGCGTTGATGTCATAATTCCTGAAAAAACGATCGGCCATTTTGTCCCATAAATGAGAATTTTATCGGCAGATCTGTCTTACCTCTTGGAAAAAATCGGTAATTTATTATTTTTTTCGGCAAATTGCCGATGGCCGACGCCAATCTGAATCACTGCAATCATAACCAATAGGAGATGTGCATATTGTCGGCATGTTCCTAATCAACAATTAAACCCAGAGTTATGGCCCTTAATTAGTTGTGCAGAATGTATAAAGGGTAACATTTGTTTCCGCGCTATTTCTCTGCAACTACTGACTGTTTTAATGAAACTTCATGGCAACCATCATTACCAATAATAGATGTGCACATCCTTGGCATGTTTCAATCAGACCATTTAACCCAGAGTTATGGCTCTTCATTTGTTATGCAGTATGTATACAGAGTAACATTTGTTAATGCGGTATTTCTCTGTTACTGCAGACTGGATTTTAATGGAACTTCATGACAACCATTATTACCAATAGGAGATATGCATATCCTAGGCATGTTTCAATCAGACCATGTAACCTAGAGTTATGGCCCTAGATTAGTTATGCAGTATCTGTACAGAGTAACATTCATTTCCGTGCTATTTCTTTGCAACTTCTGACTGGATTTTTAAAGAAACTTCATGGCAACCATGATTAGAGATGCGCATATCTTCGGCATGTTCGGTCGGACCGTTTAAGACAGAGTTATGGCCCTTGATAAGTTATGCAGTATGTATACAGAATAACATTCGTTTCTGCGCTATTTCTTGGCAACGGTTTACTGGATTTCTTACTTAATTGGAACCATTAATATTAATATGAGATGAGCATATTATTGGCATGTTCTGGTTGGACCCTTCCACACAGTAGCCTGCGATTTATTCTTTAGTGGTGCTGAATTACAGAGTTCCCATTCATGCACAAATGTGCGTGATTCACGTATGATTTATAAAAATCACATACAGAAGTATGAGAATTCACGCACAGAATATGTCACAGAAAAAAATAAAAATCGCCCAAAACGCCAAGTAAACATTTAGTTTGGACAAGTTTGAAGCAAGAACGACAAGTGTTGAACACTTCTCATCATATATTTACTAAGAAATATGAAACTAACGTCTATTAATAGCCGACATCACCTCTGTAATTAACATAAGGAAACTCGCCCACGGATGAGGATTGAGCCTTTTGATTTGTCTGGTGCAATCATGAATATATATTATTTGATTGCTCACAATAGACTGGTTGCAATAATTCTCAACACCAGTTTTCCGTTATTCTGAGGGATATTTTTGATAACGTAGCACAGTCTATCACTTGTAAACAATGAGCGTCGTCTCTAATTGGCTTGGCACATCTTATGCCACAAAACAAAAAGACTACTGAAATTGCTTTGTCGGTATATCTACCGATAATGAATTGGATAATTGACAACCGTCCAAAAAATAACCTATATTAACAAAGCCAAAAAGGTTTCAATATAGCTGGATATCCGCATTTTCGTGGCTCAGGTTGAATGATGAATCTGCAAAAATGTTTTGGGAAAAGTATGCCGAATCATCAAAAAAGTCGTGCAAGTCTGCAGTTGTAGTTGGGTGCAGTAATTTTCAAAGATACGCTTTGATTTTTAAGTTGTATCCTGTAAATTTATCTTGTATACCCCATTTTTTTCAACCGGGGGTAAATTTTACCCCAGGATTTTTTAAGAAGCGAGTTTATTAGCGATAATATAAAATATGTACAGTGGGGCTTTCGTTCATGTTGGCAAACGAACCGCACGATACACGCACGATAAACGCAAACGAACCGCACGATACACGCACGTTACACGATAAACGAACGAACGAACGATAAACGAACGATGCATATACACGTTTGATGCACGGACCGCACGAACCGAACGATTGCAGATAAGCACGGTAGCGAGGTTAATCGATTTACTCGGTTTTTTTCGCCCAAGTGAACAAGGCAATTAATCAATTTATAAATAAAACCATCATTAAAACTAACACATACACACACACACGAAAAAAAACAACGAATGTTCTATAATAGGAAGTCACATGTTCTAAATCGTGTCGAAATTACAAATAATTGTTGTTACACATTGAATTTATTAGATCTATAACGATCCTATGCTTTGAACAATTATTTATTCGCGCCAAGCGTCATTGGTAACCGCATACTACGATTTAATTGGCTATCTTACAGCAGGTGAAGTGATCTCCCTTCGTACACAATACAGGGGAGACCACTCTACGTAGTTAACTCATTATTTTTATTAAACATGAATCGATATAAGACTTAAATTGTAACAGACAACGTAAGTAATCTACAGTTAAATGTTGCCATGCGGTGAGTAACCACTTAACTGATTTTGAAAAGCTGAAATTCTAATGCTGGCTTTTAAGGAAGCGTTGAACTCAAAATATATCGTGCGGAACGATTCACACGGAAGGAACGATGCGATAAACGAAAAACGATACACGTTACAC